>JARQOC010000012.1:12154686-12336576 GCA_033576535.1 Allobates femoralis
TAAGAACACACAGGCCCCGCCTGACGTATTTTGGATTGTTCCTTAGTTGTAGGCTTATCAGAATTAGCTTGCAGATACATTCACATACAAACTTTGATATCACCCATAATTAAAAATTACTAACAAAATTACTCAATTGAATGAATTTTATTGATTAATAAGTTAATTTTATCATTAAGTAGAACATTCCATCAGATTTAATTTTTCTTTCTTAAGCAATGTTACTTTAATGTTCACAGTTGATTCCCGGTGTCCATTCCATGGTGTCAATGCAAAGTCAAACATCAAGGGACCTACGATTGTTTCTAACTTTAGTAAATTTTCAATGCAACTTTCAAAAACATTCTGATATTAAAAAATGTGACATTTACGTAGAGGTAAGAAATTATTTACATTTTTACTTCATTTTCCCAGTTGATTCCAGGTGTCATTGCATTGTATTAATGCAAAGTCAAACACAAGAGACCACGATTGTTTCTAACATTAGTAAAGTTTGAATGAAACTTTCAAAAACATTTTAGCAATAAAAAATGTAACTTTTACTTAGAGTAGTTATTTAAATTTGTCCTTCATTTTCCCAGTTGATTCCCGATGTCCATTGCATGGTGTCAATGCAAAGTCAAATACCAAGAGACTCACAATTGTTTCTAACTTTAATAAAGTTTGAATGCAACTATGAAAAACATTTTAGCAATAAAAAAATTGACTTTACTTAGAGGTAAGAAATTATTTAAAATTTGCCTTCATTTTCCCCAGTTGATCCACAGTGTCAATGTAAAGTCAAACACCAAGATACTCACGATTGTTTCTAACTTGAGTAAGTTTGAATCAAACTTTCAAAAACATTTTGGGAATAAAAAATGACTTTTACTTAGAGGAAAGAGTTATTTAAATTATAAAATTAAAATGTAATGCATCTTAATTTTTTCTGGTTTAGAGTTGGACGGTGGCTAAAGAGTTAACTCATAGATAAAGGTTCTATGAAAGTTTTGTACAACCTCTTGTTTAATTCACTTTTTTGGGTTTTAATTTTTTTTTTTGTCGTTATGTAAATTTGGAATTTTGGGGTTATTACTAGAATTATTATCTAATTGAATTTACATCAATTTGATGTTATATTTACTGGTATATTGGTGCCCATTTACACCGTAGTAGCTTCACTTTTCTAAAGACCACAGTTGATGATGATGACTAATATCATTTAAGCTTTGCTACTTTCCAATTTCCAAAAGTTTTTTTTTTACTTTTTGCTTTTCACCTGTATATGCGGTATAGCAGATGTTATAGGTATATTGAAATGGGTTCTCTTAAAGGGGACAGACCCCATTAAAATAAGGGTGTGAAAGAGGGTCATGTCTGTACCAAATTCTGATGATAATAAATGTCTTAACTTCCAGAAGTTTTTTGCTTTTCACTTATATTGTATATGGGGAACAGTAGAAGAGTTATAAGCTATAGTGAAATCAGTTCTCTTAAAGGGGACAGACCCCATTATAATGAGGGTGTTAAAGGGGTTCATGTCCGTTCCAAATCTGATATTGATAAAAGTTATAACTTCCAAAAGTTTTTTTGATTTTCACTTATATTGTATATGGGGAACAGCATAGGTCATAGCTATATTGAAATAGATTCTCTTAAAGGGAACAGACCCCATTATAATGAGGGTGTTAAAGGGGTTCATGTCCGTTCCAAATCTGATATTGATAAAAGTTATAACTTCCAAAAGTTTTTTTGATTTTCACTTATATTGTACTAGATGGGTGCCCGATGCACAATGCATCGGGATTCTAGCAGAGCGAGTCTCTGACTCGCAATGGCCGCTTCGCGGCCAATGCTTCGCGCTGCTAAGGCGACTCGCCATGCCCGCTGCGCGGGCATAGCGAGTCGCCTTAGAGCGACTCGCAATGGCCGCTGCGCGGCCAATGCTTCGACTCGCCATGCCCGCTGCGCGGGCATAGCGACTCGCCGGCTCGCAATGGCCGCTGCGCGGCCAATGCTTCGTTCGTATCCACATGACGACAAAGGGGCACTCGCAGCATTCGCAATTATATAATAGATATGGGGAATAGCAGAGATCATAGCTATATTGAAATAGATTCTCTTAAAGGGAACAGACCCTATTATAATGAGGGTGTTAAAGGGGTTCATGTCCGTTCCATATCTGATATTGATAAAAGTTATAACTTCCAAAAGTTTTTTTTGATTTTCACTTATATTGTATATGGGGAACAGCATAGGTCATAGCTATATTGAAATAGGTTCTCTTAAAGGGGACAGACCCCATTATAATGAGGGTGTTAAAGGGGTTCATGTCCGTTCCATATCTGATATTGATAAAAGTTATAACTTCCAAAAGTTTTCTTGATTTTCATTTTTATTGCAGCTAATGAACAGCAGAGGTCGTAGTTATAGTGAATAGGTTCTCTTAAAGGGGACAGACCCCATTATAATGAGGGTGTTTAAGGGGCTCATATCCATTCCAAAATCTGATTGTAATAAAAGTTTTTAAACTCTTTTTTGCACTGAGTCGCACAACATTTGCCTTTCATAATTGATGGCATACACTGAGTGGCGTCATGTTGACCCTATCCAGGCAATTATGACTTATACAAACACGTAGATGGGCATGTTTACCGTCATTCAGTGATTTGTGGAGAATGTGTGTTTGCATTTTGTCATGTTAATCAGGCGGATTTGGGAGGTTTTGCGATGCAGGGTTTTTCTAGCTCCCCTGGTGTATGTATACATTTATGTGTGAATTGGTAGTAAAACTATAAAAGCCAGATGAAGTCACCGGAGGGGCAAAAACGGGGTCAATAAATGAGCGCAGTCACATGATAAAAACACCCAACGGGGAAACACATCACCACTTCTGGACAGTCTAATTCATTTGTTTTCACTTTCATTGTTCACCCCAAGATGAATAAAAAATATCTGCAATAGAACTAAAAGAAAGTTCTAGAAGCTCCGAGGTTCTCGTGGATTTTACTGTTACATTCTCTAAGGCGACGGCTTATTTCACTTCTTATTATAGTTTTGCGTTATAACTTTAGTTTGTATTTTTACTCTTTGTTTAGAGATTTGGTTATTGAAGAACTGATAAGACATCATATAGATAAAGAAATGTCTACAAAGCGCAATTTATTCTTTACCATAGAACATCATCAACGAGACGTGAAAACATGGAGGAAAATGAATTTAGGCCGAAATAAAATCTCTAAAATCATTTTAAAGATTGTTCTAAAGAAAGTTTAAAAGGAAAAAACATGAATGTATCAATAGATCTATCCATCTCTTCATCTATCAATCCATCCATTTATCTATTCATCCAATCTTCTCCATCCATCTATCTCTTTAGCTATCCAATCTATCTATCTATCTATCTATCTATCTATCTATCTATCTATCTATCTATCTATCTATCTACCTCCATCCAGTCATTTATTTATCCATCCATTTATCATCTATCCATCTCTCTATTTATCTCTCTTTATCTACATCCATCCATTTATCCATCCGTTTATTCATCCATCTATCTATATATCCGTGTACTTACTGATCATTTTATCTATCCATCCATCAATCCAACCACCCGTTTATCCATCCATCTCTTTATCGATCGCTTTATCTATCTATCCATCCATCTGACTCTATTTATCTTTCTCTCTATCTATATATATCTCCATATCTTTAACTGTTCAACCATCCATTTATCCATCGATCTATTCATCTCTTCATCTATTCATCCACCCATCAATCTATCCATCCATTTATCTATATCTATCTATCCATCATTTTATCAAGCCATCCACTCATTTATCCATGCATTCATCCAACTCTATCTATTCTACCGTCATCTATCTCACATCAAGCCACTGAGATCCATAGCCATATAGTCAGGTAGGTGGTCTTGTAGTAAGGTAGGTGGTCTTGTACTCAGGTAGGTGGTCTTGTAGTAAGGTAGGTGGTCTTGTACTCAGGTAGTGGTCTTGTAGGCAGGTAGGTGGTCTTCTAGGCAGGTAGGTGGTCTTGTAGTAAGGTAGGTGGTCTTGTAGTCAGGTAGGTGGTCTTGTAAGCAGGTAGGTTGTCTTGTTGGCAGGTAGGTGGCCTGTAGTCAGGTAGGTGGTCTTGTAGGCAGGTAGGTTGTCTTGTAGGCAGGTAGGTATTCTTGTAGTCGGTAGGTATTCTTGCAGTTGGGTAGATGGTCTTTTAGTCAGATAGGTGTTCTTGTAGTCAGGTAGATGGTCTGGTAGTCAGATAGATGATCTTATAGTCAGGTAGGGGGTCTCGTAAGCGGTAGGTGGTCTGGTAGTCAGATAGATGGTCTGGTAGTCAGGTAGTTGGTTTTGTAGCAGGTAGGTGGTCTTGTACTAAAGTAGATGGTCTTGTAGTCAGGTTGATGATCTTGTAGGCAGGTAGGTGGTCTTGTAGTCAGGTTGATGGTCTTGTAGGCAGGTAGGTGGTCTTGTAGTCAGGTTGATGGTCTTGTAGGCAGGTAGGTGGTCTTGTAGTCAGGTTGATGGTCTTATAGGCAGGTAGATGGTCTTGTAGGCAGGTTGATGGCTTGTAGGCAGGTAGGTGGTCTCATAATCAGGTAGATGGTCTTGTAGGCAGGTAGATGGTCTTGTAGGCAGGTAGATGGTTAAGAAGTCAGGTTGATGGTCTTGTAGGCAGGTAGGTGGTCTTGTAGTCAGGTAGGTGGTCTTGAAGGCAAGTAGGTGGTCTTGTAGTCAGGTTGATGGTCTTGTAGGCAGGTTGATGGTCTTGTAGTCAGGTAGGTGGTCTTGAAGGCAAGTAGGTGGTCTTGTAGTCAGGTTAATGGTCTTGTAGTCAGGTTGATGGTCTTGTAGTCAGGTAGGTGGCCTTGTAGGCAGGTAGGTGGTCTTATAGTCAGGTTGGTGGTCTTGTAGGCAGGTAGGCGGTATTGTAGTCAGGTAGGTGGTCTTGGAGTAAGGTTGATGTTCTTGTAGTCAGGTAGGTGGTCTTGTAGGCAGGTAGATGGTCTTGTAGGTAGGTTGATGGTCTTGTAGGCAGGTAGGTGGTCTTATAGTAAGGTTGATGGTCTTGTAGGCAGGTAAGTGGTTATTAGAATAAATCACCGACCCCTGACATGAGTGGTAACCATTGCTTTGTGCAGAGAATATAAAAAATATGGAGAACCTTAGATGATTTTTCCCTGATCTTTGCTGTATGTAAAACTCGCGGCGCTAATACGTTGTGACCGTCGTGCGTGGCCCGTGTTAGGATTCCCATCACACAATATCTCCATTCCTCTTCATATATAAACAATCACAGAAGAGGTTTAAAGTAAAGCGAGGCATGGGGGGCGCGAGGCGCGGAGGACGCGGAGGGCGACGGGGTGAGGAATTTTCATTTCTTCTCTTTTCTTGTGGTTTTCTCTCTAAACAGTTTAAGAAGTTTTGTAGTAGACGGATGTGAGGAATCACTGTACTTACTGCGGCCGAGGAAAACCCGGGAATATACAATGGCTTGTTATGATTTCCTAAATAAGCAGAAATGTATCTGCAGATTCCTGTAAACATCGGTGATGAGAGGAGGACGGATGTCCTCAGCCCCGGCCAACAAGAGGGGTCTGGCTGAAGATGGGGGAGTGGAAGAAAACGTTGATTATTTTGATGTGAGGTCTCTGTAGACTATGGACGATAGGAGACGTAGGGTGGAAGAGAAGATACTCAACATTCCGCTTACCGGTCTGGCCATCACAGCCCCCATCCTGGCTTCCGGGTACGCTGCGGACTTGGAAGTGTCTGGACAGGGTGCGTGACAGTGGCACCCAGACCAATAATGTCCACTGCACTAGCCACAACAACAGATAAAGGAACAACAGCGGAGGGCACTGCTTGTAGTGACCGAAGAAAAGGACACCTCCTGCACTTACCTACAACTGTGCTCTGATCTCCCTACCATTCCTATACGGGTTCTTTCACCCTGTCGCCGAGCAGGATAACTCGGCCCTTGCTGATGTTAACCCTTGATAGGGAGATGGCCGGGCACTAGTCCCAACCACTGCAATAAACAAGGCAAGAGGGGAAGGGAGAGAAAAAAGGGAACAACAAGGCAAATTCATGCTTCATGTTTAACATGAAGTCTCAATACAGAAAAGAGACCGAGGTCCCAAACTAGTCACAAGTCTCCAAGAAAGAGACACCATTGTGACAGTTCCATAGAGCTTTCATCAACCTGTATTTTTCACTTCTTTCCAGCACAATATGTCCTCTTTCTCCATCTTCACTCTGTTCCCAGTTGGCCTCTAACATAACCGCGTGCATCACATGCGACATCACAACATGAGTCATGACATCAGAAACCTAAATACACTGAGTAGACCCGGCGTAGAGTGGGTGTTGCCAACGGTGAAGGAGGACCAGATGCAGGGTTGCCAGACAAGAAGGATAGAGAGGCGCTCCTGGGTGTACCTGGTGGTCCTAGTGGAGGAGGGTAGGGGGGAAAAATGTTACTAACCTTATATGGTTGTGCACCCCTGCACAACCGCGGTGTGGGCCGTCGGTGTGTGTCGCCTACCATGCGAGTCAATGACACTCTGAGCCGGGTGTATGATGTGTGGTGTGACGTCATCATAAGTCCTTGACTCCTAGACTCCGTGTTTGCTCGCTCACCGAAACCCCACAGCATCGACCGCTTGTGCACAGAGGGGAGTCCCGGATTCAGATTAGAGGAGAGAGTGCGGTCTACCGTGCTTGCTGCATCCTGCGCCCTGGCTGACCGCACTTTCTCCTCTAATCTACAGATGAAGGGTTGCGGCACCCCCTTTCTTTGCCGTCTCGGTACCATTTTTGCTGAGATCGAATGAGGCAAATCTAAAGGATTCTTGACTGCTGCGCTCTGCATAGGCAAAAACAGAAATGCTATGGCTTTTCGTGAATAAAGACTAAGGAAAGACTTCACAATATTGATGGTGTGAACTGCAGGGGCGTAACCTGAATCTGATGGGCCCTGATGCAAAAGCTCCAACGGGGCCCCTAATTATTGCAAATCTTTAATAGCATTGGTCATTTCATATAGGCCAAAATGACTTTTGTGGCCCCCTAGGCTCCAGGGCCCGGGTGTGATCACAACCCCTGCACCTGTTGTAGTTACGTCCCTGCATGGAAGGCTCTACTCTTGGGCCGCACGGCCCGCTCCTCTGCTCACTCCCTCCAGTCTTTGGATTGGTGCTGGTCCTACATGGTTCAGTGTTTCCGGGAGTTGCGCTGTGCCCCATGTAAGTGTATGAGGCTTAGTCAGAACCGGAACATGTGAAGAGCAATCAGAGGACGGGTCGGGGAGATGTGGCAGGAGGAGAGTAGAGGGACGAGCCTAGAACGGGTGAGTGAGATCTTTTAACACTTTTTTAACCTGTTTCCAAGAGTCCAACATAATGGCGTGAGGCTTTGTCGGGTTCATGTTCGTGAAACCTCTACATTT
Source organism: Allobates femoralis (assembly GCA_033576535.1). Classification (NCBI taxonomy): domain Eukaryota; kingdom Metazoa; phylum Chordata; class Amphibia; order Anura; family Aromobatidae; genus Allobates; species Allobates femoralis. The sequence continues at coordinate 12,162,133 of JARQOC010000012.1, forward strand.
TTGGATAATTTATATTGATTATGATTTGAGAGTTTTAATGGATGGTGTATATATGTATGCATTTGTGTACTTTGTCCATGTGCATATGGGTGCGAACAGGGGCGTAACTCCAATCACACCCGGGCCCTGGAGTCTAGGGGGCCCCAAAAGTCCCATTGGCCTATAGAAAGACTAATGTTATTAGAGATTTTCAATAATTGGGGGCCCCATTGGAGCTTTTGAATCGGGGCCCCTGAGCTTCAATTAACGCCACTGTTATACATAGATACAAGGTTCCACTTGCGAGAGTGATGTGATAGACTCCTGTGTGGCTGCCGGCTCTCCGGATAGGAGTGTGCAGCCGCATAGAGACACCGGCAGCTGACACGCTCCAGGACTCCCTGACACATGGCAATATGATATTGATTTGTCCTGAGGAAGAGGCCGGGGAGGCCTGAAACGCGTTGACTAATAAATCAATATTATATTCCCCCTTTGATGTCTGGTGGAATACGGCAGCGCAGTGTTTAACCCTTCATCCTCCCTACTCTATCTGCACCACGCTGGGGACTGCAGCAGCCGTGATCTGCTTTTATAGTGGTTGTGACTCTCACAACCACACAAGGTGAAGCCTCTGATACCTATTTAGGTCAGATTTTATCTCTCAGACCCTTCATCCTCCCTACTTTAATCTTCTGAGATAATAATGACCTTTGGGTTCTCATTAATCATCAACATTAACAGACATAAACACATGAAATAGATCCCTCTGTGTGTAATGACTCTATTTAATAGATGTGGTCACTTTATGTATTGAATTACTGATATAAAGTCACTTTTATTCTGATTTATTCAGACACTCCTGTGTGTCTCTAGATATGTGTGCATGTGTAATAGTCAATAAAATCATCACCCCTGTCAATCTTACGATACCCGGTACAATAAACGACTCTAAATCTCCTGTTTGTCGTCCATGGAAATAATAATCTACGTTTCCTCCCACAGGTCTGTACCTAACCTGAAGTCAGACAGATTCATATAAAGGAGAAGTTTCCAGAAGAAGCAAAATATCACAGAGCGACCTAGCTGGAAACCGGACCCCCGGCCCCAAATACACGGAGCGCCCATACATAGAGGAACAATCTACAAATGGCTCATCACTGCTGCCCTCATCCTGCTAAGGCGAAGTCACATTGTAGCAAACAAGCAACATGGTGCAGCAAGAACTGTATAGACAACAAATTATACATCTCTATACAAAACCTCTATTAGGGTTCAATAATATTTTAATATATTAAAAATAGCATTAATGAGAGCTTTCTCCTTGCAGAAAATACAAAGGCACAAACCGCTGAAATCACACCCCACATATGTGATATTAACAGTCTTATCCTCTATCTCTGTATACAGGGAGCTCCCCCTAGTGGTGACTGCAGACAGGATCTTATCATGTATCTCTGTATACAGGGAGCTCCCCCTAGTGGTGACTGCAGACAGAATCTTATCATGTATCTCTGTATACAGGGAGCTCCCCCTAGTGGTGACTGCAGACAGGATCTTATCATGTATCTCTGTATACAGGGAGCTCCCCCTAGTGGTGATTGCAGACAGAATCTTATCATGTATCTCTGTATACAGGGAGCTCCCCCTAGTGGTGACTGCAGACAGAATCTTATCATGTATCTCTGTATACAATGAGCCCCCCTAGTGGTGACTGCAGACAGAATCTTATTATGTATCTCTGTATACAGGGACCTCCCCCTAGTGGTGACTGCAGACAGAATCTTATCATGTATCTCTGTATACAATGAGCCCCCCCTAGTGGTGACTGCAGACAGGATATTATCATGTATCTCTGTATACAGGGAGCTCCCCCTAGTGGTGACTGCAGACAGGATCTTATCATGTATCTCTGTATACAGGGAGCTCCCCCTAATGGTGGCTGCAGACAGAATCTTATCTTGTATCTCTGTATACAGGGAGCTCCCTCTAGTGGTGACTGTAGACAGAATCTTATTATGTATCTCTGTATACAGGGAGCTCCCTCTAGTGGTGGCTGCAGACAGGATCTTATCATGTATCTCTGTATACAGGGAGCTCCCCCTAGTGGTGGCTGCAGACAGGATCTTATCATGTATCTCTGTATACAGGGAGCTCCCCCTAGTGGTGACTGTAGACAGGATCTTATCATGTATCTCTGTATACAGGGAGCTCCCCCTAGTGGTGGTTGCAGACAGGTTCTTATCATGTTTCTCTGTATACAGGGAGCTCCCCCTAGTGGTGGCTGCAGACAGGATCTTATCATGTATCTCTGTATACAGGGAGCTCCCCCTAGTGGTGACTGCAGACAGGATCTTATAATGTATCTCTGTATACAGGGAGCTTCCCCTAGTGGTGACTGCAGACAGGATCTTATCATGTATCTCTGTATACAGGGAGCTCTCCCTAGTGGTGACTGCAGATAGGATCTTGTCATATATCTCTGTATACAGGGAGCTCCCCCTAGTGGCGGCTGCAGACAGGATGTTATCATGTATCTCCATATACAGGGAGCCCCCCCTAGTGGTGGCTGCAGACAGGATCTAACCATGTATCTCTGTATAAAGGGAGCTCCCCCTAGTGGTGACTGGAGGCAGAATCTTATCCTGTATCTCTGTATACAGGGAGCTCCCCCTAGTGGTGGCTGTAGACAGAATCTTATCATGTATCTCTGTATACAGGGAGCTCCCCTAGTGGTGGCTGCAGACATGATCTTATCATGTATCTCTGTATACAGGGAGCTCCCCCTAGTGGTGGCTGCAGACAGAATCTTATCCTGTATCTCTGTATACAGGGAGCTCCCCTAGTGGTGACTGCAGACAGGCTCTTATCATGTATCTCTGTATACAGGGAGCTCCCCCTAGTGGTGACTGCAGACAGGCTCTTATCATGTATCTCTGTATACAGGGAGCTCCCCCTAGTGGTGGCTGCAGACAGGATCTTATCATGTATCTCTGTATACAGGGAGCTCCCCCTAGTGGTGACTGCAGACAGGATCTTATCATGTATCTCTGTATACAGGGAGCTCCCTCTAGTTACATGTTACTCACCCATTGGACATGAGTCACACAAAATGTGCATGTGCCTGTAATGCACCCTCCTTACACAGATCACACACATACGTTACACTTGCTACAGTCAGGATATTGGCCCCTAGCACACATGAACTCATACAGATGCACATAGATATATCCACCAACACATACATCCTTCCATCCATATATACATACATATATTCAGGGGCAGTATGGGTGAGATCAGATGATCGTCTATGTATGAACATCGCTACGTTGTAATTGTAGAAACATTTTTGGTTTTGCATTAAAGAGAAATGACACATTTAGAGGCGACTCTTCAGCTTATGTGGTTTCTACATTGTGGTCTATGGTCGGCTCAATAATCCTCAGCTGCTGCGGCACACGGGCTGGGCTGCCATGTTAGCCTGGCGCTCGGGTGAGGGGAAGGAATTCAACATCTTTTCCACTGGAAACCAATTATACGGTAATTGTATGTGTCCCTGTCACTAAGAGAGATCGTACATGATACAATAAACTGATACATAGGAACAAAGGAATATACACACTATAAGATCTATTACCTGTGTAAAAAAGCTACACAGTAACAAGATTTCAATAATAGAAGGGTAAAGGCCACTTCACACACAGATATCTGAGTCCAATATCTGAACAGATCTCTGGTTGCAGTGAAATCATGGATACATTGCTCCATGTTGTACACAGCCACAAAATGGAGCAATGTGTCCATGATTTCACTGCAACCAGAGATCTGTTCAGATATTGGACTCAGATATCTGTGTGTGTGAAGTGGCCTTCAGTAGTTCATCAATTATCTAAAAAACAAGAGAATGACTATGAGAACAATGTAAATGTCATTAATATTCAGTGACCGCCCCTCTCCTCCATCCTCAGTATTCAGTGACCGCCCGTCTCCTCCATCCTCAGTATTCAGTGACCGCCCGTCTCCTCCATCCTCAGTATTCAGTGACCACCCGTCTCCTCCATCCTCAGTATCTAGTGGCCGCCCGTCTCCTCCATCCTCAGTATTCAGTGACAGCCCATCTCCTCCATCCTCAGTATTCAGTGACCGCCCGTCTCCTCCATCCTCAGTATTCAGTGGCCGCCCGTCTCCTCCATCCTCAGTATTCAGTGACCGCCCGTCTCCTCCATCCTCAGTATTCAGTGACCGCCCGTCCCCTCCATCCTCAGTATTCAGTGATCGCCTGTCTCCTCCATCCTCAGTATTCAGTGACCGCCCGTCTCCTCCATCCTCAGTATTATGACCGCCCGTCTCCTCCATCCTCAGTATCTAGTGGCCGCCCGTCTCCTCCATCCTCAGTATTCAGTGACAGCCCATCTCCTCCATCCTCAGTATTCAGTGCGCCTGTCTCCTCCATCCTCAGTATTCAGTGACCGCCCGTCTCCTCCATCCTCAGTATTCAGTGACCGCCCGTCTCCTCCATCCTCAGTATTCAGTGACCGCCCGTCCCCTCCATCCTCAGTATTCAGTGATCGCCTTCTCCTCCATCCTCAGTATTCAGTGACCGCCCGTCTCCTCCATCCTCAGTATTCAGTGACCCCCGTCTCCTCTGTCCTCAGTATTCAGTGACCGCCCGTCTTCTCCATCCTCAGTATTCAGTGACAGCCCGTCTCCTCCTCCTCAGTATTCAGTGACCGCCCGTCTCCTCCATCCTCAGTATTCAGTGACCGCCCGTCTCCTCCATCCTCAGTATTCAGTGACCGCCCGTCTCCTCCATCCTCAGTATTAGTGACCGTCCGTCTCCTCCATCCTCAGTATTCAGTGACCGTCCGTCTCCTCCATCCTCAGTATTCAGTGACCGCCCGTCTCCTCCATCCTCAGTATTTAGTGATCGCCCTCTCCTCCATCTCAGTTTCAGTGACCGCCTCGTCTCCTCCATCCTCAATATTCAGTGACCGCCGTCTCCTCCATCCTCAGTATTCAGTGACCGCCCATCTCCTCCATCCTCAGTTTCAGTGACCGCCCGTCTCCTCCGCCCTCAGTATTCAGTGACCGCCCGTCTCCTCCATCCTCAGTATTTAGTGACCGTCCGTCTCCTCCATCCTCAGTATTCAGTGACCGTCCGTCTCCTCCATCCTCAGTATTCAGTGACCGCCCGTCTCCTCCATCCTCAGTATTTAGTGATCGCCCATCTCCTCCATTCTCAGTTTTCAGTGACCGCTCGTCTCCTCCATCCTCAATATTCAGTGACCGCCCGTCTCCTCCATCCTCAGTATTCAGTGACCGCCCATCTCCTCCATCCTCAGTATTCAGTGACCGCCCGTCTCCTCCATCCTCAGTATTCAGTGACCTCCTGTCTCCTCCATCCTCATATTCAGTGATCGCCCTCTCCTCCATCCTCAGTATTCAGTGATCCGTTCGTCTCCTCCGTCCTCAGTATTCAGTGACCGCCGTCTCTCCATCCTCAGTATTCAGTGATCGCCTCTCCTCCATCCTCACCATTCAGTGATCGCCCGTCTCCTTCATCCTCATCATTCTAGTGACGCCCGTCTCATCCATCCTCAGTATTCAGTGACCATCCGTCTCCTCCATCCTCAGTATTTCAGTGACTGCCCGTTCATCTCCTCCGTCCTCAGTATTCAGTGACCGCCCGTCTCCTCCATCCTCAGTATTCAGTGACTGTCCGTCTCCTCCATCCTCAGTACTCAGTGACCGCTCGTCTCCTCCATCCTCAGTATTCAGTGACCACCCGTCTCCTCCATCCTCAGTATTCAGTGACCGCCCGTCTCCTCCATCCTCAGTATTCAGTGACTGCCCGTCTCCTCCATCCTCAGTATTCAGTGACCGCCCGTCTCCTCCATCCTCAGTATTCAGTGACCACCCGTCTCCTCTGTCCTCAGTATTCAGTGACCGCCCGTCTCCTCCATCCTCAGTATTCAGTGACAGCCCGTCTCCTCCGTCCTCAGTATTCAGTGACCGCCCGTCTCCTCCATCCTCAGTATTCAGTGACCGCCCGTCTCCTCCATCCTCAGTATTCAGTGACCGCCCGTCTCCTCCATCCTCAGTATTTAGTGACCGTCCGTCTCCTCCATCCTCAGTATTCAGTGACCGTCCGTCTCCTCCATCCTCAGTATTCAGTGACCGCCCGTCTCCTCCATCCTCAGTATTTAGTGATCGCCCATCTCCTCCATTCTCAGTTTTCAGTGACCGCTCGTCTCCTCCATCCTCAATATTCAGTGACCGCCCGTCTCCTCCATCCTCAGTATTCAGTGACCGCCCATCTCCTCCATCCTCAGTTTTCAGTGACCGCCTGTCTCCTCCATCCTCAGTATTCAGTGATCGCCCATCTCCTCCATCCTCAGTATTCAGTGATCGCTCGTCTCCTCCGTCCTCAGTATTCAGTGACCGCCCGTCTTCTCCATCCTCAGTATTCAGTGATCGCCCGTCTCCTCCATCCTCACCATTCAGTGATCGCCCGTCTCCTTCATCCTCATCATTCAGTGACCGCCCGTCTCATCCATCCTCAGTATTCAGTGACCATCCGTCTCCTCCATCCTCAGTATTCAGTGACTGCCCGTCTCCTCCGTCCTCAGTATTCAGTGACCGCCCGTCTCCTCCATCCTCAGTATTCAGTGACTGTCCGTCTCCTCCATCCTCAGTACTCAGTGACCGCTCGTCTCCTCCATCCTCAGTATTCAGTGACCACCCGTCTCCTCCATCCTCAGTATTCAGTGACCGCCCGTCTCCTCCGTTCCCTGTATTCAGTGATCGCCCGTCTCCTCCATCCTCAGTATTCAGTGACCGCCCGTCTCCTCCATCCTCAGTATTCAGTGACTGCCCGTCTCCTCCATCCTCAGTATTCAGTGACTGCCCGTCTCCTCCATCCTCAGTATTCAGTGACAGCCCGTCTCCTCCATCCTCAGTATTCAGTGACCGCCAGTCTCCTCCATCCTCAGTATTCAGTGATCTCGTGTCTTCTCCATCCTCAGTATTCAGTGACCGCCCGTCTCCTCCATCCTCAGTATTCAGTGACCACCCGTCTCCTCCATGCTCAGTATTCAGTGACCGCATGTCTCCTCCATCCTCAGTATTCAGTGACCGCCCGTCTCCTCCATCCTCAGTATTCAGTGACCGCCCGTCTCCTCCATCCTCAGTATTCAGTGATCGCCCGTCTCCTCCATCCTCAGTATTCAGTGATCGCCCGTCTCCTCCATCCTCAGTTTTCAGTGACTGCCCGTCTCCTCCATCCTCAGTATTCAGTGACTGCCCGTCTCCTCCATCCTCAGTATTCAGTGACCGCCCGTCTCCTCTATCCTCAATATTCAGTGATTGCCCGTCTCCTCCATCTCAGTTTTCAGTGACTGCCCGTCTCCTCCATCCTCAGTATTCAGTGACTGCCCGTCTCCTCCATCCTCAGTATTCAGTGACTGCCCGTCTCCTCCGTCCTCAATATTCAGTGACCCCCGTCTCCTCCATCCTCAGTTTTCAGTGACCACCCGTCTCCTCCATCCTCAGTATTCAGTGACCGCCCGTCTCCTCCGTCCTCAGTATTCAGTGACCGCCCGTCTCCTCCATCCTCAGTATTCAGTGACCGCCTGTCTCCTCCATCCTCAGTTTTCAGTGACTGCCCGTCTCCTCCATCCTCAGTATTCAGTGACTGCCCGTCTCCTCCATCCTCAGTATTCAGTGACCTCCCGTCTCCTCCATCCTCAGTATTCAGTGACCGCCCGTCTCCTCCGTCCTCAGTATTCAGTGATCGCCCGTCTCCTCTATCCTCAGTATTCAGTGATCGCCCGTCTCCTCCATCCTCAGTATTCAGTGACCGCTCGTCTCCTCCATCCTCAGTATTCGGTGACAGCTGTCTCCTCTATCACTTCTCATCATTTGTACACAGTGTATGAAGGATCTTGGCAGGAGATTGTTCCTAACATCTTGGAGACCCGACCCCGATCTTCTGTGTTGATCAGTTCAGAGCTCCACATTTCCACAAAATAGGAGACAGCAAAGTTCCAAAAAAGGTTTTCAAAATTGTACATTTTATTTAGTTCAGTGGATTTTGTATTTGTAAATTTGTGATAAATAAAAACAATGAATTAAATATCTGCAATAAACATTCTTTAAAGTGATCGCACGGAATGAGATGCGATGGATCAGCCGATGTCTGAACCTTGAAAAGAAGGGAACACGGAAATGGAAGGGGTCACGTGTTTGCTGCTGTGTTTAAAATTAGTTTTTTTTTCCTTCAGTCTATGCTGTGTGCGGCGGCTCTGCAGGAGGAGGGGTGTGTGTTAGTGTTGAGGAGGAGGTGGTGGAGGAGGGGTGTGTGTTAGTGTTGAGGTGGAGGTAGAGAGGTGGGTCTTAGTGTTGAGGACAGGGGCGTATCTACCGGCATAGCAGACGTAGCAGTCGCTTTGGGGCCCGGCCCTTGTGGGGGGCCCGGACCCAGCACCGCTACGCCGCTATCCGGTCAGCTACAGGCCTCCCCCAGTAGGTATATACAGGCCCCCACTCCTCTGCTGCACACGTCACCTGTAAAGGAATACATCATACTTACTTATCCCTGCCGGCTGCCGCCGCTCTGCACCGCGCTCCGTCTTCATCCAGCTTCTTCCTGGTTGTGACGTCATTGCCTGCACCCGGTGGTCACAACCAGGAAGAAGCTGGATGAAGACGGAGCGCGGTGCAGAGCGGCGACAGCGGCAGCCGGCAGAGATAAGTAAGTATGATGTATTCCTTTACAGGTGACGTGTGCAGCAGAGGAGGAGTGGGGGGGGGCTGTATATACCTACTGGGGCCTGTATATACACACTGGGGGCCTGTATATTCCCACTGGGGCCTGTATATACACACTGGGGGCCTGTATATTCCCACTGGGGGCCTGTATATTCCCACTGGGGGCCTGTATATACCTACTGGGGCCTGTATATACACACTGGGGGCCTGTATATTCCCACTGGGGGCCTGTATATTCCCACTGGGGGCCTGTATATTCCCACTGGGGCCTGTATATTCCCACTGGGGGCTTGTATATTCCCACTGGGGGCTGTATATACCCACTGGGGCCTGTATATTCCCACTGGGGGCTTGTATATTCCCACTGGGGGCTGTATATACCCACTGGGGGCCTGTATATACCCACTGGGGGCCTGTATATACCCACTGGGGGCCTGTATATACCCACTGGGGGCCTGTATATACTCACTGGGGCCCTGTATATACCCACTGGGGCCCTGACTGTATATACCCACTGGGGGCCTGTATATACCCACTGGGGGCCTGTATATTCCCACTGGGGCCTGTATATACCCACTGGGGGCCTGTATATACCCACTGGGGGCCTGTATATACTCACTGGGGCCCTGACTGTATATACCCACTGGGGGCCTGTATATACCCACTGGGGGCCTGTATATTCCCACTGGGGCCTGTATATACCCACTGGGGGCCTGTATATACCCACTGGGGCCCTGTATATACCCACTGGGGCCCTGACTGTATATACCCACTGGGGGCCTGTATATACCCACTGGGGGCCTGTATATTCCCACTGGGGCCTGTATATATACCCACTGGGGGCCTGTATATACCCACTGGGGGCCTGTATATACTCACTGGGGCCCTGTATATACCCACTGGGGAGGCTGCTGTATACCACTGGGGCTGCTGTATATACTACTGGGGCCTGTATATACCACTGGGGAGGTTGCTGTATACCACTGGGGCTGCTGTATATACCACTGGGGAGGTTGCTGTATACCACTGGGGCTGCTGTATATACCACTGGGGAGGCTGCTGTATACCACTGGGGCTGCTGTATATACCACTGGGGAGGCTGCTGTATACCACTGGGGCTGCTGTATATACCACTGGGGAGGTTGCTGTATACCACTGGGGCTGCTGTATATACCACTGGGGAGGCTGCTGTATACCACTGGGGCTGCTGTATATACCACTGGGGAGGCTGCTGTATACCACTGGGGCTACTGTATATACTGCTGGGGCCTGTATATACCACTGGGGAGGCTGCTGTATACCACTGGGGCTACTGTATATACTGCTGGGGCCTGTATATACCACTGGGGAGGCTGCTGTATACTACCACTGGAGAGGCTGCTGTATACCACTGGGGCTGCTGTATATACCACTGGGGAGGCTGCTGTATACCACTGGGGCTACTGTATATACTGCTGGGGCCTGTATATACCACTGGGGAGGCTGCTGTATACCACTGGGGCTACTGTATATACTGCTGGGGCCTGTATATACCACTGGGGAGGCTGCTGTATACTACCACTGGAGAGGCTGCTGTATACCACTTTGCTGGGGGCTGTATACCTATGCTGGGGTCCACCCTCGGCTTATACACGAGTCAATAGGTTTTCCCAGGTTTTGGGGGCAAAAGTAGGGGGGTCGGCTTATACACGAGTATATACGGTAAACTGGGTGGCGTCAGCCTGTTAACACTGATTCGGTAAGGGTGTGTGTCTTGAAGGGGGCGTGTCATTGGGGGCGTGTCTTGGAGGGGGCCCCGTTCAAAAGTTTGCTATGGGGCCCTGCCAGTTCTAGTTACGCCCCTGGTTGAGGAGGAGGTGGTGGAGGAGGGGTGTGTGTTAGTGTTGAGGTGGAGATAGAGAGGTGGGTCTTAGTGTTGAGGAGGAGGTGGTGGTGGAGGAGTGGGTCTTAGTGTTGAGGTGGAGGAGTGGGTCTTAGTGTTGAGGTGGAGATAGAGAGGTGGGTCTTAGTGTTGAGGAGGAGGTGGAGGTGGAGGGGTGGATCTTAGCGTTGAGGAGGAGGTGGTGGTGGAGGAATGGGTCTTAGTGTTGAGGTGGAGGTGTGGGTCTTAGTGTTGAGGTGGAGGTGTGGGTCTTAGTGTTGAGGTGGAGGTGGAGGGGTGGGTCTTAGTGTTGAGGTGGAGGGGTGGGTCTTAGTGTTGAGGTGGAGGTGGAGGGGTGGGTCTTAGTGTTGAGGTAGAGGTAGAGGGGTGGGTCTTAGTGTTGAGGTGGAGGTGGAGGGGTGGGTCTTAGTGTTGAGGTGGAGGTAGAGGAGTGGGTCTTAGCATTGAGGAGGAGATGTTGGTGGAGGGGTGGATCATAGTTTTGAGGTGGAGGGGTGGGTCTTAGTGTTGAGGTGGAGGTAGAGGGGGTGGGTCTTAGTGTTGAGGTGGAGGGGTGGGTCTTAGTATTGAGGTGGAGGTAGAGGGGTGGGTCTTAGCATTGAGGAGGAGGTGTTGGTGGAGGGGTGGATCATAGTTTTGAGGTGGAGGTGTGTGCCATACCATTGAGGAGGAGGTGGAGGTGGAGGTGGAGAGGTGGGTCTTAGTGTTGGGGTGGAGATGGAGGGGTGGGTCTTAGTGTTGAGGTGGAGGCGTGTGCCATAGCATTGAGGAGGAGGTGGCAGTGGAGGGGTGGATCATAGTGTTGAAGTAGAGGCATGTGCCATAGTAATGAGGAGGAGGTGGAGGGGTTGCTCTTAGTTTTGGGGTGGAGAGGTGGGTCTTAGTGTTGAGGTGGAGGTGGAGGGGTGGATCTTAGTGTTGAGGAGGAGGTGGAGGGGTGGATCTTAGTGTTGAGGTGGAGGTGAAGGGGTGGGTCTTAGCATTGAGGAGGAGGTGGAGGGGTGAGTTTTAGTGTTGAGGTGGAGATGGAGGCATGCGTCATAGCATTGAGGAGGAGGTGGAGGTGGAGGGGTGGGTCTTAGTGTTGAGGTGGAGGTGGAGGGGTGAGTCTTAGCATTCAGATCTCCACTTCCCTCCACCGGTTGTCGCAGAAAGAGTTCATTTCTCTTCTCGGACCCGTGCAGTGTAGTTGTGTTTACTGGAGCTGCTGCTGTTCTCTTCTATTGGAGTGGTTGTCCTTCTCCAAGTCCTTGGGTGGAGGTAGGGGCTCTTAGCCTATTTTCTACTCAGGAGTGAAGAGCTAGAGTTGTGACCCAGACCTCCCCACTATCTGGGGTACCTCTGGAAACAGGGTGAGTTGGGGAATCCCAGTCTAAGGGTCAGATTAGCTCCCCTGAACGCCTTGCCCATCTTACTATCTTGCCTCCTGACTCCCTATCCGCCTATACTACCCCGTGACATAAGGTAAAAATAAGTGATTAGTCAGTAGTAAGATCGCTCTAACCGAATACATAAAGCGTAAATGTAATTTCATTGGAACCCCCCCCCCAAAAACCCAATACTGCACTGGTAGTTAATGATGGGTCACATAGCAACTAAGATAATGCTTTTTTTGGTGCAATGTCACTTATTTTCTCACATTTTTTGTGCTCTTTAGAAAACTGCATTTTATGACTGTGTGGGTGCGGCCAGCATCTGCCAGCACTGTGTGGGTGAGGCCAGTGTCTGTAATCATTGTGAATGTATTTCAACAGCTTCTGAGAGCAGACTGTGAGCTGCGTGACAGCAGAGAAAGGGTTAACAGAGATTGTGACTGAGTTGCGTGGAGCCAGATGACAGATCAGAAACTTGTGCCAAGGAAAGAAGAGTTTACACTGCTCCTGACATTCTGACATTGCTTAGCAACTGTGCTGTAGCCTGAGCTAATCTGATACATTGTGTCCTCATGAGCTGCAGTCAGCCGTGTAGGACACACCCCCTTTCCCTTATATGGTTACCTGCCCATATTCAGTGTGAAGACAGATCTGACTGATAATAAACATATGTCTGCTTCACACACAGTGCAGTGGGGACACCTTGTGGAAGGTTTATGAATGGTTTCAATCAGAATTTTATAATTGAAGTGTATTAGAAAGTTTATTATAATCACTTGCTCTACATTATAATTAAATAAAAATGTTAAATGTTGTAACGCTTTAACTGTTTCAGTTGTTACACGTTCAAAGTATTCAAAAGGGGCAGCAAAATAACAAATAATTATATAATCTAAATAAAAATATTATTATTACCAGAATTAGAAATAAAATGCAAAGAATGATTCTACTATTACAAGAAGTTATTATAATCATGATGAAATCATTGATTAAATAAAGGAAGTATTACAACAGCATAATCACATTACTAATAAATAATAATAAGCAATTATATAAAATTACCATAGAGGAAGAGGAGGAAGAGGAAAGAGAAGGAGGAAGATGAGGAAAAGAAGAAGGAAGAAGAGGAAGAGGAAAAGGAAGAGGAGGAGGAGGAAGAAGAGGAGCAGGAAGGATAAGGGAGGAAGAGGAGGAGGAAGAAGACAAGGAAGAGAAGGAGAAATAAGAGGAAAAGGAGAAGGAAGAGGAGGAAGAGCAGGAGGAGGAAGAGGAAAAGGAAGAGTTGGAGGAGGAGGAAGAGGAGCATGAAGAGGAGGAGGAAGAAGAGGATGAAGAAGAGAAGGAAGAAAATGAAGAAGAGGCGATAGAGGAGGAGGAAGAGGAGGAGGAGGAGGGACAAGGAGGTAAAGGAGGAGGAAGAAGAAGAGGATGAAGAAGAGGAGGAAGAAAAGTAGGTATAGGAAGGGGAGGAAGAGGAAGAAGAGAAGGAGGAGCAAGAAGAGGAGGAGAAAGGAAGAGGAGGAAGATGATGAGGAGGAGGAGGTAGAGGCGGATGGAGGAGGAAGAAGAGAAAGAGGAAGAAGAGGAGGAGGAGGAAGAAGGGATGGATGGAGGAGGAGGAAAAGGAGGAGGAAGGAGGAGGAAGAAGAGGAGGAAAATGAGGAGGGAGGAGGAGGAAGAATAAGGGATGGAAGGAGGAGGAGGAAAAGGAGGAAAAAGAGGAGGAAGGAGGAGGAAGAAGAGGAGGAAAATGAGGAGGGAGGAGGAGGAGGAAGAGAAGGAAGAAGAAGAGGAGGAAGAGGGTGAAGAATACTAATAATAACAATAGTAAATTATTTTGGTCAGTTTGCTGATTTATACAGGTTTATTCATTATCACTTCTATATGTTTTGGATGCAGTATCTGGAGAGGAAAAAGCGCAAAATAGGCTCTACCTGTGTGAACAAGAGGAGAACAAAATAGAATATTGCTCACCTTTTTCTGGTTGTGACAGGCACAACCACCCCAACCAGCATGAGCGGATTTCCTGATGACGGTCTGCAGCAGCTCCCCCAACTTTGTAAGGTGCACGAAGGAAAACAATGGAACGAGGCATCCAAACCGCGCTACCGTCTGAGGAAATTACTCATAAAACTCAGACATGTTGACGGTGATTTCTTATTCTCTACACGTTTTGGGGGTACAAGCCCCCCTTCTTCAGGATATAATCACAGATGTACATCAGTTCGGATGTCCCGTTCCATTGCTTTCCTTCTATATGTTTTGCTGAGTCTAAAAGAAACAGAACTTAATATAATTTTTTCCCTCTAAAGCGTCTTTCGTAAAAGCCTTCTCCGTCTTGTGATCTGCAGAGTGTCAGCTCTGGGGACCAGTCATTGGTTAATGCTTTATTCTTGCAGCTTTTCTCTGGACGGAGGATGGAGAGTTTTCTGGGAAATTAATGATAAACTCTAGAAGTAACAATGACTTTATTGCCGCCCAGTTACAGGTGCTTCAATAGATTCTAGAAGTGTGTGACCAAGGGGCGACACCTCGTCCTCCACACCGCACCTTTTCTCATAGGAGAGGCTGCGGTCACTCACAATGCATTGAGCCATAAGTGTAAAAGTGAAAAACAAATAAACAGAAAGTCTGAACGTTTTCATTCTTCACTTATATTTTTGAGAAATAAAATGTGGTCGGATCTTTTTGACATTTGAGCACATAATCCGCTGATGTCAACTATATTCTGTAGTACATTCTGAGCTTTTCTGTGTAGATAAGGTCTATAGAGTCATCTCATCATTAGAGGACAGGGTCAGCAGAGTTATCTCATCATTAGAGAGGAGGATCAGCAGAGTCATCTCATCATTAGAAAGGAGGGTCAGCAGAGTCATCTCATCATTAGAGGACAGGGTCAGCAGAGTCATCTCATCATTAGAGAGGAGGGTCAGCAGAGACATCTCATCATTAGAGAGGAAGGTCAGCAGAGACATCTCATCATTAGAGGAGGGTCAGCAGAGACATCTCATCATTAGAGGACAGGGTCAGCAGAAACATCTCATCATTAGAGAGGAGGGTCAGCAGAGTCATCTCATCATTAGAGAGGACAGGGTCAGCAGAGACATCTTATCATTAGAGGACAGGGTCAGCAGAGTCATCTCATCATTAGAGAGGAGGGTCAGCAGAGACATCTCATCATTAGAGAGGAGGGTAAGCAGAGTCATCTCATCATTAGAGAGGAGGGTCAGCAGAGTCATCTCATCATTAAAGAGGAGGGTCAGCAGAGTCATCTCATCATTAGAGAGGAGGGTCAGCAGAGACATCTCATCATTAGGAGGAGGGTAAGCAGAGTCATCTCATCATTAGAGAGGAGGATCAGCAGAGTCATCTCATCATTAGAAAGGAGGGTAAGCAGAGTCATCTCATCATTAGAGGACAGGGTCAGCAGAGTCATCTCATCATTAAAGAGGAGGGTCAGCAGAGTCATCTCATCATTAGAGAGGAGGGGCAGCAGAGACATCTCATCATTAGAGAGGAGGGGCAGCAGAGACATATCATTAGAGGACAGGGTCAGCAGAGACATCTCATCACTAGAGTGGAGGGTCAGCAGAGACATCTCACCATTAGAGGACAGGGTCAGCAGAGACATCTCATCATTAGAGAGGAAGGTCAGCAGAGACATCTCATCATTAGAGGACAGGGTCAGCAGAGACATCTCACCATTAGAGGACAGGGTCAGCAGAGACATCTCATCATTAGAGAGGAGGGTCAGCAGAGACATCTCATCATTAGAGAAGAGGGTAAGCAGAGACATCTCATCATTAGAGGACAGGGTCAGAAGAGACATCTCATCATTAGAGGACAGGGTCAGCAGAGACATCTCATCATTATAGAGGAGGGTCAGCAGAGACATCTCATCATTAGAGAGGAGGGTCAGCAGAGACATCTCATCATTAGAGAGGAGGGTCAGCAGAGACATCTCATCATTAGAGAAGAGAGTAAGCAGAGACATCTCATCATTAGAGGACAGGGTCAGAAGAGACATCTCATCATTAGAAAGGAGGGTCAGCAGAGTCATCTCATCATTAGAGAGCAGGGTCATCAGACATCTCATCATTAAAAGGCAGGGTCACCAGAGACATCTCATCATTAGAGGGCAGGGTCACCAGAGACATCTCATCATTAGAGGGCAGGGTCACCAGAGACATCTCATCATTAGAAAGGAGGGTCAGCAGAGTCATCTCATCATTAGAGAGCAGGGTCATCAGACATCTCATCATTAAAAGGCAGGGTCACCAGAGACATCTCATCATTAGAGGGCAGGGTCACCAGAGACATCTCATCATTAGAGGGCAGGGTCACCAGAGACATCTCATCATTAGAGGGCAGGGTCACCAGAGACACCTCATCATTAGAGGTCAGGGTCACTAGAGACATCTCATTACCATTAGAGGGAGGAGTCAGCAAAGACATCTCATTATCGTTAGAGGGTGGAGTCAGCAGAGATCTCATTATCGTTAGAGGACAGGGTCACTAGAGACATCTCATCATAATTAGAGGATGGGATCAGCAGAGTCTTCCCATTAGCATTAGAGGGCAGGTCAGCAGAGACATCTTATCATTAAGAGGGCAGGGTCAATAGAAACATCTCATTACCATTAGAGGGCAGAGTCAGCAAAGACATCTCATTTGCATTAGGTGGCAGGGTCAGCAGAGATCTCAATATGATTATAGGACAGGGTCACTAGAGACAGCTCATTATCATTAGAGGACGGGGTCAGCAGAAAGATCTCATTATCATTAAAGGTCAGTGTCAGCAAAAACACCATTATCATTAGAGGGCAGGGTCAGCAAAGACATCACAATATCACTGGAGGACAGAGTCAGTAGAGACATCTCATTATCATCAGAGGACAGGGTCACTAGAGACATCTCATTATCATTAGAGGACAGGGTCACTAGAGACATCTCATTATCATTAGAGGACAGGGTCACTAGAGACATCTCATAATTAGAGGACAGGGTCACTAGAGACATCTCATCATTAGAAGACAGGGTCTGTAGAGACATCTCATTATCAGTAGAGGACAGGGTCACTAGAGACATCTCATCATTAGAGGACAGGGTCACTAGAGACATCTCATCATTAGAGGACAGAGTCTGTAGAGACATCTCATTATCAGTAGAGGACAGTGTCACTAGAGACATCTTATTATTATTAGAGGGCAGTGTCACTAGAGACATCTTATCATTAGAGGACAGGGTCTGTAGAGACATCTCATTATCAGTAGAGGACAGTGTCACTAGAGACATCTTATTATCATTAGAAGGCAGTGTCACTAGAGACATCTCTTTATCGTTAGAGGACAGAGTCACTATAGACATCTTATTATCATTAGGGTACAATGTCACTAGAGACATCTCTTTATCGTTAGAGGACAGAGTCAGTAGAGACATCTCATTATCATTAGGGTACAATGTCACTAGAGACATCTCTTTATCGTTAGAGGACAGAGTCACTAGAGACATCTCATTGTCATTAGAGGGCAGGGTCAGTAAAGACATCTCTATCATTAGAAGGCAGGGCTTGCTAGAGACAGCTAATTATCGTTAGAGGGCAGGGTAAGTAGAGACATCTCATTGTCAATAAACCATGTTCCAAATTATTATGCAAATTGGTTTTAAGTGTCATAGGGTTATTTTTTTTCAATGAACCCATTGCTGATCTTGTGTCTCAGGTTCTTTGGATCACTGAAATCAATCTCAGATCCCTGTGATAATTAGTTTGGCAGGTGAGGCCCAATAAAAGGAAAACTGGGTGTTCCACAATATTACGCAGGTCACAGTTTTCAAGTAACTTGGGAAAGAAAAAGGATCTCTGCTGCCGAAAAGCAACAAATAGTGCAATGCCTTGGACAAGGGATGAAAACATCAGATATTGCAGGAAAACTTAATCGTGATCATCGTACTGTGAAGAGATTTGTGGCTGATTCTGAGCACAGACGTGTTCGTGCAGATAAAGGCAGAATGAGGAAGGTTTCTACCAGACAAGTGCATCAGATTAAGAGAGCAGCTGCTATAAAGCCCTTACAAACCAGCAAACTGATATGTGAAGCTGCTGGAGCCTCTGGAGTCCCTCCAACCTCAAGGTGTAGGATCCTTCAAAGGCTGCTGTGGTGCATAAACCTACTATTCGGCCACCCCTAAACAGTGCTCACAAGCAGAAACAGTTGCAGTGGGTCCAGATATACATGAAGACTAATTTTCAACCAGTCTTGTTTACTGATGAGGCCGAGCAACCCTGGATGGTCCAGATGGATGGAGCAGTGGATGGTTGGTGGATGCCACCATGTCCCAACAAGGCTGCGATGTTTTGGGCCGGTATTGTCCTGCATTGTTTACAATATCATATCTGAGAAGAATTGAAGCGCCCTCTGCTGGAAACCCAGAGCATCCAACACTTTCCAAACTCCAAACAGAGAGTTGAGGGCAGAAGAGACCCACCCCAGGCAGACCCCAACTTCTGGTTGGAGAGAGGAGTTATTATAGGGAGAGAGAGGTATGCAAATAGGGGAGTCACAGTCGATGTCGGGATGGGAGACTGGGCAGAGGCAAATGCTGCAGTCATGGCATCAGGCCCTAGGCTGCCAGGTTTCCAGGACCTGGTAGCAGAATCTGAAGGTTGCTGGACTTTATGCCCAGTAGTTACCCTTGTGGGCCCATCTGAGGCACAGTAGTAAAGAGGACCAGAGGGCTGCGCGCAGGGTCCGCATCACCTGCCCAGCTAGAGGGTATGTCCACTGAGCTTAGAGGAGTACAGGAGAACTTCAAGGTAACTAGATACTTTAAGACCCAAACTCAGCAGGAAAGTCATTATACTACATACCAGCAGAGCGGACTTCAGTTCTTTCCAGACTGGCTGGACTCCCTGCCTGGTTGTACCAATACCCTGGACTTACTGCAACAAGTACAGTAAAAAGGTAAAGAACTTAAAGAGGCTATTTCCTGTGCCTCCCTTCTTCCTGCACTCTCACACTTCACTAAAACTACTACCACCATCATCTCCACTTCATTCCTCAGGAGCCTGCCCCAGCTGAAGGGGGGCTATCCATCTCACTGCTACAACATCTAACTCCTGAGGATAAACATATAGTGCCGGCTGTCTAGTGGCTGGAAGTTTCAGCTGGCGTCATGAACACTCTTTATTTTTCCTTTTTATTTGTTTTTCTCCATTTTTACTTCCCCTTTTAAAGGGACTCCGTCAGGTCATTTTTCAGTAAGATACTAATGGTACCCTTGTATAGTGCTCAGGTAGACCTTTAAGAATATGTAAAATCTTTAATGTACTCTATGTAGTTCTCTTGCTAGAAGCCCTGCACACCCAGCAGGCAGCTGTACAAGTAACTGACCTGACTCCTAGGAGTCACAGTATGTGTTATTTAAATATCCTCGCCTATCCAAGCTGGTATCTGTACCTCCCCTCTGCTGAAGTTACACTGAAAATCTCAGGTTTCTGGGGAGGGGGTTGAGATGGGAGAGGTGTTTGTGCTACAACTCTTGTAGTAACATCACTAGCCTGTGCTGCCTGTGAGAGATTTCTGTGTATGTGAACATTGGTTTTCCTGCTTACATGTAATGTATGTATCTGCTGAGTAAATGTTCAAATGTTCATATACACACAAAGACATATCTCAGCGCACACACTACACACATGCCTCAGATACACACAATGAAGATGTCAGAGCTGCAGCTGCTAAGAGCACACACCTCCCCCTCCTTTCTCCTCTTTCTGCCTGTGCCTGGAGAGCCGACCACAGTCACACAGCATACAGACCAGAGAAGGGCAGGGCAGTGATGCATGAATATTCATTCCTTGGGGAGTGGGCAGCAGAAAAGCAAATCATTACTGACTGTGATTGGCAGACGGAATGAATCTCTTTATTTGCAGTTTACAAAGGATAGGAGGGAAGTATAAATAGAAGAAATACATCAATAGAGAGAACTCAGAGAATGGAAATAGAAAATTATATCAATTACATATGGATTTTTGACCTGACAGATTCCTTTTAAAGATACTGTTTCCTGTGCCTTCCTTCCTCTTGCATCCTCACACTTCACTACAACTACTACCACCATCATCTCCACTTCATTCCTCAGGAGTCTGCCCCAGTTGAAGGGGGTTATCCATCTCACTGCCACAACATCTAACTCCTGATGATAAACATGCAGTGTCGGCTGGAAGCTTCAGCTGGCGTCACGAACACTCTTTTATTTGTCCTTTTTCTCCATTTTTTCTTCCCCTTTTAATGTGAGCCAGGCCTACAGCTCTGGGCACATCCACCGTGCTGCTGAGCACCCTGTCCCTGGCCCTAGTGCCCAACACATACTCAGTTTGGCTGAGCATGCATTAGTCTTTGTTTGGAGAACGGAGCAAGGTGCTGAAATTGAACACACAACCGACCCTTCTCTCGCCCAACATGTTTGGAGGGACAAAGGGATATATACTAAATTCTTGGAATCCACAATTTGATACATTTCTTTTCACACTGAGTTAATCAACCTCTCCCCTTATAATCAGCTCCCCTCTTGGGGTAAACTTGACTTCTGCAGAACCTCTTGTAACATAGGAATATTTTTATTATTCTTCGGATCACGTTTTGTAGTTCAGACGTAACCCAAAACGCGCCGGAATCGTACATATTGTCCTCAACGTGTCCAGAGATGAGCCCACCCAATTCTTGATCCGGAACATGTCTTCTAAGGTGACTTGTCAATGATCTAGAACATTGGGAGACCTTCGAGGATTGTGAAATACAGCAGAAACCTGGACGGTTCATTGAGGTCCCGCGTTCCGGGATACAAATTAGTGATAATTTAGCTCTTACATCCCAAATATTCTCATCTGAGCCATCACACCGTCCAGCCGTTACCCTGCAAACACCTTAATGAATTCCCCGGCTTTTGGGATACTATTACGGCAGTGGATGATTGTTATTTTCCTAACCTTTCCCCGTGTAATTACACCAGGATTTTCTTCTCCTCCTCCTTACACGCCGCTCTTTCATGTCTTTATGTTTGCGATACAAAGTTTCTAGGGTAGAACAATCTAAGTCCGTGTTATCCTAAGGAAATGTGGCAAACGCGGGTCAGGATAACATTTGTGCAGCCGGGCAAGGAGGGCGGTCCGCGAGACACAATCACCGACTCGTTACTATTCCGCGAGGTTGTACAAATAAAAGTTGCACGTTCGGAACTTAAATTACTTCCCGCTGTGCGTCGCGCACATTTCTGTGCCTTTATAGACACTTTTATTGGAGTTTGTACAGTGCGCGGTGTTATATGGAGATGCGTGCGGAGTCAATGAGATAATTGGTGTCACGGAACATTCTGCAGATTCTCACTTATTTCAGATTTTTTTTTTCTAGGAATATTGGGAACTTTACGGTTTGTTTTTTCAATTTAACTTGAAGACTATAACTTTTGCAGGAGAAACCACACAACAATTATAAAAACTATTGGATCTAGAGGAACCCAAAATGAGTGGTCCCGCTACCCGTTACACAGTATGGAGACACAGTGTCACGTCACAGGCTACAAACAACAACAGACTGGAGAAACACAGGGGGGGTGGACTAATACAGCGGAGGGCCCTGCTCATAGGGAATGGGGGAGAGGTGACCTCCTGCACTCACCTGTGGCTGTGTCCTGATCTCCCTACCGTCCCTATACAGGTTCTTTCCCCCCATCACCGAGCAAGATACCTAGTCCCTCGATGGCTGGCAGGAGCACTAGTCCCAACCACTGCACTAATAACAGCAAGAGAGGATGGGGAGACATACAGGAAAACAACACAAACAAGTTCACGCCTCCTAGGTAGCAGGCGGATTAGCAACAGTCAACTTCTTCAGATTAGTACCTTCACCTTTGGTAACTTGGCCAGTAATGGATTAAAATCACCTGCAAGGAATGCTGGAACATGTGACCATATAAAGGAGATGGATGTGATCACAAAGTAGCTACACCTTGAAATAGAACTAAGGCGCATTGCAAAAACAGAAGCTGACATTAACTCTTACACTACCAAAGGAAAGAAACATTTTGAAGTCTCAATACAAGAATGAGATACAGGTCCCAAACCTGTCACAAGTCTCCAAAGTAAGAGAGACCATTGTGACACACGGGAGTCAGTGAGTGCTCTTCCTCTGGCTCATCAGGGATTGGAATCTTCGTGCCTTCAGGGTTTCCAGGGACAATTCCCCAGTCCAGCAGCACCCTGCTTTCAGCGGGCACCCACTGAACAGTTATAGCAGCAAGATTAGGAAGCTGACCGAGTACAGCAAAATCTGTATTCAGGTGACCGAATTGTCCCAACTTAGGTTCCATAATTAGTCTCTGATCTTCCAACAGAATCCTAGAATCCTAGGCTGAAGTCTTGCAGAATATAATCCAGTTTTGGTGCTCCTCTAGTCCGAACCGAAGCTCCTAGACTGAGGCCATGCAGCGTATGATGACACAAAGTGATCCTGTCAGCCACAGCCAAAAATCCTAGGCTGAAGTCATGAAGATGCGATGTGATCCTCTAGCCGGGGCTGAAGTCCTTAGACTGAGGCCAAGTAGCAAATGAACTACTGGTGATTGAAGCAAGACCTTTTTATATCCCAAGTCTTTACCTCAGGGTATATTGTATTCTTACAGGATTGGTGGGATATCGCTGCTCACTTATTGGTTGGCATTTCAATCTGACTGCATATTACTCCTCTGAATGATGTAGACAGAGGGAGTGAGGTAATTTACATTAAGTTTGCAATTCACAAAACCAAGACAATGGGGCTCCGGGCATACTGAAAAGAAACGAAGACTTAACAAACATGAGTCAACAAACAACAGAACAATACGTCTGGCCAAATTAAGAATATTAACCCATGACACGCATTAAAAAAGGCTGTATTGTCACACACCACACACATTATTGGGTTCTACCAGTATTGGTCCTGTCATATAACCTTTAGCATCAATCTGGAGTTCAGAGGATCTTTGCAGGAGATTCCACCCTACAATTGCAAGAACTATTGGATCTAGAGTAACACAAAACCAGTGGTCCTTCCACTACACTACACATATTATTAGGTTTATACCAGTGCTTGTCCTATCATTCAACCTTTAGCAGCGTCAGTCTTCACACTGTCTGTCCTCCACACTGTTGGGCTTACTGTTTTTTTAATGTCCCCCATCCTTTTTGGCTTTCTTCACTTTGCACTGTGGCTTCTAGTGGTCTTACATGCTGTCTTGCCTTTTTTCTTTTTTTTTTTAATGTCCCCCATCCTCTTCGGCTTTAATTGTTTGTAGTGGCATCACCTTGCTGGTCATCTTTCCTCCTTGCTGTCTGACCTCCTTTATTTACTTCCTCCATCCTCTTCGGTTTTCTACGCTTTGTACCGAGGCTTCCAGGGGCATCACCTCGCTGGTCATCTGGCCTCCATGCTTTCTCGGCTAAATGCTGTCTTGCCTCCTTTTTATGTCCTCCATCCTTTTTGGCTTTGCTTGCACCGGGCGTTCCAGTGCCATCACCTCGCTGGTCATCTGGCCTCCATGCTTTCTCGGCTAAATGCTGTCTTGCCTCCTTTTTTATGTCCTCCATCCTTTTTGGCTTTCTTTACTTGCTCCGGGCGTTCCAGTGCCATCACCTCGCTGGTCTTCTTTCCTTGAAGCTGTCTTGCCTCCCGTTTTTTAACGTCCCCAATCCTCTTCAGCTTTCTTTGCTTGCACTGGCCTCCATCCTGTCTGGCCTCCACACTGTCCGGCCTCCATCCTGTCTGACCACCACACTGTCCAACCTCCACACTGTCCGGCCTCCACACTGTCCGGCCTCCACACTGTCCGGCCTCCACACTGTCCGGCCTCCACACTGTCTGACCACCACAT
This sequence comes from Allobates femoralis, assembly GCA_033576535.1. Classification (NCBI taxonomy): domain Eukaryota; kingdom Metazoa; phylum Chordata; class Amphibia; order Anura; family Aromobatidae; genus Allobates; species Allobates femoralis. The sequence goes on from JARQOC010000012.1 coordinate 12,186,040, forward strand.
TGACTGGCCTTTTTTTTTGTCATGTCCCCCATCCTCTTTGGCTTTCTTTTCTTGCACCAGGGCTTCCAGTGGCATCATCTCTCTGGTCATCTTACCTCCACATTGTCTGGCCTCCACGCAGTCTGGCCTCCACACTATCCGGCCTCCATGCAGTCTGGCCTCCATACTGTCCGGCCTCCACACTGTCTGACCACCACACTGTCCGGCCTCCACACTGTCTGACCACCACACTGTCTGGCCTCCACGCTGTCTGGCCTCCACATTGCCTGGCCTCCACACTGTCTGACCACCACACTGTCTGGCCTCCACACAGTCTGGCCTCCACGCAGTCTGGCCTCCATACTGTCCGGCCTCCACACTGTCTGACCTCAACACTGTCTGGCCTCCACACAGTCTGGCCTCCACGCAGTCCGGCCTCCACACTGTCCAGCCTCCACACTGTCTGACCACCACACTGTCTGGCCTCCATGCAGTCCGGCCTCCACACTGTCCGGCCTCCACACTGTCTGACCACCACACTGTCTGGCCTTTTTTTGTTTATTCCCCATCGTCTTTGGTTTTCTTTGCTTGATCCAGAGCTTCCAGTGGCATCATCTCTTTGGTCATCTTATCTCCATGCTGTCCTGCCTTCACACTGTCCGGGCTCCACACTGTCCGGCCTCCACACTGTCTGGCCTCCACACTGTCTGGCCTCCACACTGTCTGGCCTCCACGCTGTCTGGCCTCCACGCTGTCTGGCCTACACACTGTCTGGCCTCCACGCTGTCTGGCCTCCACACTGTCTGACCACCACACTGTCCGGCCTCCACACTGTCTGACCACCACACTGTCTGGCCTCCACACAGTCTGGCCTCCACACTGTCTGGCCTCCACGCTGTCCGGCCTCCACACTGTCTGGCCTGCACACTGTCTGGCCTCCACGCTGTCCGGCCTCCACACTGTCCGGCCTCCACACTGTCCGGCCTCCACACTGTCCGGCCTCCACACTGTCTGGCCTCCACACTGTCTGGCCTCCACACTGTCCGGCCTCCACACTGTCTGGCCTCCACGCTGTCTGGCCTCCACACTGTCCGGCCTGCACACTGTCCGGCCTCCACACTGTCCGGCCTCCACGCTGTCTGGCCTCCACACTGTCTGGCCTCCACACTGTCTGGCCTTTTTTTGTTTATTCCCCATCCTCTTTGGTTTTCTTTACTTGAACCAGAGCTTCCAGTGGCATCATCTCTCTGTTCATCTTATCTCCACGCTGTCCGGCCTCCATGCTGTCCGGCCTCCACACTGTTCGGCCTCCACACTGTCTGGCTTCCACACTGTCCGGCCTCCACACTGTCCGGCCTCCACACTGTCCGGCCTCCACACTGTCCGGCCTCCACACTGTCCCGCCTCCACACTGTCTGGCTTCCACACTGTCCGCCTCCACACTGTCTGGCTTCCACGCTGTCTGGCCTCCACACTGTCTGGCCTCCACACTGTCTGGCTTCCACACTGTCCCGCCTCCACACTGTCCAGCCTCCACGCTGTCTGGCCTCTACACTGTCCGGCCTTTTTTGTTTATGTTCCCCATCCTCTTTGGCTTTCTTTGCTTGCACCGGGACTTCCAGTGTCATCACCTCTCTGGTCATCTTTCCTCCACGCTGTCTGACCTTCTTTTTAGATGTCCCCCATCCGTTTTAGCTTTATTCGCTTGCACTGGGGCTTCCAGTGGTATCACCTCTCTCGTCACGTCACGTGGCCTCTATACTATCTGGCCTCCACACTGTCTGACCTCCATTCATGTCCCCCCATTCTTTTTGGCTTTCTTCACTTTACATCAGGGCTTCCGGAAGCAAATAAACCTCTAAAGTAAAATATTACGATTTTGTGCCAGGGGGGTGACTCGGCGGAGGTTTACCTTGGTACCAGAACCTTCCGGCACGGTGGAAAGACGAACTGGTATGGGTGAGGTGACCCTTATTGTCCCCATCCATTATGCCCAGGAGTCTGGAAAGATAACAGGGAAACAATTTTCGACATTCGAATTCCTTTCCAGTAACTTGGATACAAACCGAATTAGCGGGCTCTCGGCTATTTTAGCTTTCCTTTCCCTCCTTGTGCAGGTTTCTCTGCCGCCCCCACGTGACCCGGCCCAGAATTTAGCACCATCTAGAAATAAACCGCCGCTTAACTAATAAACTCAGTAATCCCGGCTCATGATGATGAATCGCTGGTGCCATAAAACACATTTGTAGCCGCATACAGTAGAGCGCTCCCGGAGCGCCGCCGCCCCGACATCTCATCCATTTGGTCTGGATTACTCTATTTACCTTTTATTTTTCAACTTCTAAAAGTTTTGAACTTTCCAAAAAAATTAAAATAAAAATGAAAATCCCAGTGGGGGTCCCCGGGGCCCCGGAGTTTGGTGGTCTATTCCCAGCCCGGAGCGGAGTCTTGGCCACATCACAACATCAGCACATAATTTACCGAGTTCAGCAATATCTGGGATTTAATGAAGTGCCCTGGATGGGAAACTCCGCGCTCCCCTCATTATAATTGCCCGTCACGTACCCCGTATACTCCATCAAGAATAACACCGCTGATTGTTTATGATTTGTAAAGTGGCCCCGTATAGAGGCCGATCACCGACCCCGAGGAGCGAGGGGGAAAAAAAAGAAGATTAAGGAAAGTGCGAACAACAGAAAGCTCCATATTTCAGCCGGTAATTGGACGGTTCTCAGTCCGATCCCCAGAAACCACAGAACGTCTTAAAGCCAAATTGTCTGAGGACGGAACCCGCGACCTCCCATAATTGAAGCCATTTTGACAGCAGATATTTTCCGCCTTTATTAGATTGTGAGTTTTACTTTATCACCTACGGCATAAGGAACGAAGGAGGTGGAGGGTGAAAAGACGGAATAACAGACAGACGGATAGGTGGGATAGATAGGAGAGAGTAGGGGCAGAGAGCCTGATTCCAGTGATGGGTCACTTACTGGCTGCTCAGTGAAGATTGGATACAATTCATGATGTTTCTGCTGTAGATGGAACAGAGTTTGGAATTCTGAGCTGTGTATAACCCCGCCCACTTCCCTGATTGGCTGCTTCCTGTCAACACAGAGTAGCTGGACTAGTCTGCATGTGACACCTAGTCCTGCAGTGATAATCTCCTGCTGATAAAACACTAATTTACCTACAGCCTAATAAGTCACACATCTCTGGAATCAGGCTCTGTTTCTATATATTATGGCATAGATATATAAATAGATAATGGACGTATATAGATATATAGGTAGTTGCCAAAAAGCAGAGGCTGTTTCTATTTTGGTTACATAGATATATAGGTAGATAGAGTGATAGAAAAATGATAGATAATAGATAGATGATAAATATATAGTAGATAGATTGTAATTTGAAGCTTATGGACCCCGAAGCAAAAGCTCCAACAGGGCCCCCAATTATTGCAAATCTTTAATAGTAATAGTCTTTTTCTATAGGGTAAAGGGACTTTCGGGGCCCCCCTAGGCTGCAGGGCCCAGGTGCGATTGCAACTCCTGTATCTGTTGTGGTAACACCCCTGGATAGGTACATGGATAGTTGGATAAAGAGATGATAGATAATAAATACACAAATGAATAGATAATAGATACATACATAGATAGATAAATAGATAGGCAGATAGACATGGCTATAGATAGATAGGATAGGATAAGATAGATAGATAGATAGATAGATAGATAGATAGATAGATAGATAAATAGATAGATAGATAGATAGATAGATAGATAGATAGATAGATAGATAGATAGATAGATAGATAGATAGATACATAGATAGATAGACAGGCAGAGGGATAGATAGATAGGATAGATAGATAGATAGATAGATAGATAGATAGGTAGATAGATAGATAGATAGATAGATAGATAGATACAATAGAGGGATAGATAGATAGATAGTAGTAGATAGATAGATAGATAGATAGATAGATAGATAGATAGATAGATAGATACAATAGAGGGATAGATAGATAGATAGATAGATAGATAGATAGATAGATAGATAGATAGATAGATAGATAGATAATAGATCTATTACCCCAACCAGAATAACCCTGATTTTGTTGGCACTGCAGGTCCTGTTCCGGCTCCGACCATACTACTCATTCAGGCCCCATCATGTCCCCGGTCGGTCTCCACCCCTGCCTCTACAATAGAGCGCTAGCTCTTCAGCCCACACCCATCAGCCTAGGAGTCCATCGTACCGAGCCGTGTACGACCGCCGCACTCTATAAATGAAAATTATTATTCCTATTAAAGTATGCGCCATTGCCAGACAGACAGACGGGCAATGAATTACGCTGCATATGTATATATATATTTTTTTTAATGGGGGAGTCGCCCTCATTTAATACATTTTATTCTTTGTTGCATAAATCAGGAATTATAAAAAAAATTAAATAAAATAAAATAAAAACAGTTGAAGGTGAAAAGTCTTCATGGAATAAGATGGTGGCTGAACGCCGGTGCGGACCCGCAGATTTACCGAGCTACTAATAGCCATTTAAAGAACATTAAATTACATGAAATATTGTCAGTTTTCTATTGTAATTTATGTGATTATATCGGAGTCGCGGAATACCTGCGCCCTAAAAATGATTTATAAAGTGTTTTTCTACTAAAAGCATCCAAAAGGTTCTTGGATGTCAAAGCGAAGCCATTAATCTTTCTATTTGCATTTTCCTTAGGAGAACGTGTTGCTAGATTAGTGGATAGCGCGGCATTCTGCATTTCTATAGGGTATTATTCATTTGACCCCGCTTTTTTATATTTTGCAGAGCGGGTTCTGTTCCACTTGGACAAACAGATTAAATATCCGAGGAAAATGTGCACGAAAACTCAGATTCACCTTCACCGCGGTAATTACACCAATAAAAAGGCGCCTGCTCCTGATCAAAATATCCAAAAAATTCTTATCGCATTATTTACACTAACATTTTTAATGTGTTTTTTCCAGTTATGATTATTTTTTTTTATTTTGTCTTTGTTGTTTATTGCATAGAATCCTCATTGTTTAAAGAACGTAGATTCCGGCTTCTTATGGATCAACGGGTCAAGATAACCGATGAACTCAATGGACTTTAGTCTTCATAAAAACTTGAAGCTATAAAAGATGTTCAATCTAAAGGTGTAACAATAAAATATATATATATATATATATACAGGGGTGTAACTACAACAGGTGCAGAGGTTGCAATCACACCCGGGCTCTGGAGCCTGGGGGGCCCCAAAAGTCCCTTTGGCCTATAGAAAAAGACTAATGCTGTTAAAAATCACAAGAACTGTTGGAGTTCAGTGACCGCCCGTGTCCTCTATCCTCAGTATTCAGTGACTGCCCGTTTCCTCCATCCTCAGTATTCAGTGACTGTCCGTCTCCTCCATCCTCAGTATTCAGTGACCGCCCGTCTCCTCCATCCTCAGTATTCAGTGACCGCCCGTCTCCCCCGTCCTCAGTATTCAGTGACCGCCCGTCTCCTCCATCCTCAGTATTCAGTGACCGCCCGTCTCCTCCATCCTCAGTATTCAGTGATCGCCCGTCTCCTCCGTCCTCAGTATTCAGTGATCTCCCGTCTCCTCCATCCTCAGTATTCAGTGACCGCCCGTCTCCTCCTTCCTCAGTATTCAGTGACTGCCCGTCTCCTCCATCCTCAGTATACAGTGACCGCCCATCTCCTCCATCCTCAGTATTCAGTGATTGCCCATCTCCTCCTTCCTCAGTATTCAGTGACCGCCCGTCTCCTCCATCCTCAGTATTCAGTGACCGCCCGTCTCCTCCATCCTCAGTATTCAGTGAAGGCCCGTCTCCTCCATCCTCAGTATTCAGTGACCGCCCGTCTCCTCCATCCTCTGTATTCAGTGATCGTCCGTCTCCCCCATCCTCAGTATTCAGTGACCGCCCGTCTCCTCCATCCTCAGTATTCAGTGACCGCCCGTCTCCTCCATCCTCAGTATTCAGTGACCGCCGTCTCCTCCATCCTCAGTATTCAGTGAACGCCTGTCTCCTCCATCCTCAGTATTCAGTGAACGCCCGTCTCCTCCATCCTCAGTATTCAGTGACCGCCCGTCTCCTCCATCCTCAGTATTCAGTGACCGCCCGTCTCCTCCATCCTCAGTATTCAGTGACCGCCCGTCTCCTCCATCCTCAGTATTCAGTGACCGCCCGTCTCCTCCATCCTCAGTATTCAGTGACCGCCCGTCTCCTCCATCCTCAGTATTCAGTGACCGCTCGTCTCCTCCGTCCTCAGTATTCAGTGACCGCCTGTCTCCTCCATCCTCAGTATTCGGTGACAGCCCGTGGACAGACAGAATATTACTACATACTAGAATCGAGCATAACACAACAGGATCATGATCGGTGGAGGACACGGTCAGGAGAAGCTGCCAGACTTCATTTTGTTCCGTCTCTTTGAGACGTTGCAGGATCTCTGAGAACTTTACAGCATGAAATAACGCAACCTCGAGGCCTCGGAGGACGACAAGTGGCCAATTCCACACCCATCCTATGAACACTAAGGCTTCATTACCTGCTGGATACATCCTCGTCCTCTATCCCTGAGGAGCAGGTTCACGTCTGGTTTACACCGTCCATCAGGGGACACTCGATCACTGCTCTGTCAATAGGGACGTTACTATTTTGGCAATGACCTTTCTGTAAATCACAATCTCACATGTTGTGGGTTCATAATTCAGCAGGAGACATTAAGCGGGAGAAGAAAACGCCCCGAAATGAGTTAAGAGAAAAAGTGCTGTATATTAGTATTTAAGGACTATATGGCGGTATTATTTGAGCTCTGTATATTGGTATTTAAGCACTGTATGGTGGTATTATTTGAGCTCTGTATATTGGTATTTAAGCGCTATATAGTGGTATTATATGAGCTCTGTATATTGGTATTTATGCACTATATGGCGGTATTATTTGAGCTCTGTATATTGGTATTTAAGCACTATATGGCGGTATTATTTGAGCTCTGTATATTGGTATTTATGCACTATATGGTGGTATTATTTGAGCTCTGTATATAGGTATTTATGCACTATATGGTGGTATTATTTGAGCTCTGTATATTGGTATTTATGCACTATATAGTGGTATTATTTGAGCTCTGTATATTGGTATTTGAGCACTGTATGGTGGTTTTATTTGATCACTATTTAATAGTATTTAGGCACTGTATGGTGGCATTTTTTGAGCCATATATTAGTATTTAAGGACTATATGATGGTATTATTTCAGCTCTATATACTGGTATTTAAGCGCTGTATTGTGGTATTATTTGAACATTATATATTAGTATTTAAGCACTATACAGTCATATTATTTGAGCTCTGTTATTAAGAACAAGACAGCTGATATCACTCCTAAATTATTAATGCCTTAAAAGTGAGAGCCGGTGCATTGAAATCATTGTCTTCTTTTTATATCCATGGTTACCTCCAGAGAAACACATGAAGTCATCCTTGCTTTGTATCAAAAGAGGTTTACAGGCAAGGACATTGCTGCTTGTAAGAGTAAGAGGTTTACAGGCAAGGACATTGCTGCTTGTAAGAGTGTCCCTAAATCAACCATTTACCGGATCATCAAGAACTTTATAGACAGAGGTTCATTTGCTGTGAAGAAAGCTTCAGTGTGCTCAGGAAAGTCCAGCAAATAATCATCAACATTAACAGAAATAAACACATGAGATAGATCCCTCTGTGTGTAATGGCTCTATATAATAGATGTGGTCACTTTATGTATTGAATCACTGAAATAAATTAACTCTTTGATGATCTTCTAATTCATTGAGATGTATCTGTATTTCAGATAATGAGACATTCCTGAGTAACAGCAGGAAAGGTAAGAAAGTGCGGGAGAAGCTGGTGATATGAGTGAGTGTCCGGCCGGAGTCGGAGCGGTCGCGCCTCTATTACATGCGCCTGGGATCTTTGTTTTCGGCTGTGATTTTCATCTGCCCTCAGTTGCTCATTTGGTTCAGTTTATTTATGGTCATTATGGGTAATGTGCGCTTATATGCTCTATAATAAGTATATAAATACCAAGCGCCAAACGATTTTGTTCCAAAACCTTTTCAATTTCCTCGCCTGGGACGAAATGTCACTGTGCCAGTTTACATCGGCTGCAAATTAATTTTTTAGTAAAATTACAACAAACCTCTTTTTTTTTTATTTTACGTTTTCGCTCCGTCTGGAAAATCATTTTTCAGGCTTCTCGAAGCCGAAGAAAAAAAATAATAAAAAAAATAATGGTTTCTGCGTCTGAACTTATCAGCCCCGGTGCGGTGTGGAAAATGAGTTTCCCTGAACCCGATCAATCCGGTGTCGTTACATTCGGCACGCCGGCATTACGAGCTTTACAAAAGCCGCATGACATTGATCCAACTGCAGGACTTTGCTTTATAAGTTCATAAAATCCACTCTGGTCCTTAAAAGGTTTAGAGAAGCCAACGGCAGCGGGAGGACGGATCTGTAGACATGACCGGCCGGGTTATAGCGCTACGTTCAGGCACAGAGTGATTCCTCCACCTCCGGTCAAACTCTCCTTCCAAGTAACGTAGACACTAATTACACAATATCTGCCGAAATCCACAACTACGAGGATGAGTCGGTCGACAGGGTAGGGGGGTACTCGGATAGCGGGATAGGCGGTTGATTCGATGGGGGAATCACGGCTGGTCGTTTCCCGGTTCTGTGCCCTGGACCCTCCCTGGCGGGGATGGGGGATGATGATGATGATGGAGGGGGGAGGAATGGTATCGTGACGCCACCTGTGGTACCTGGTAATTTGGATACCAGCGCTGCGGCCGGCCGCTGAGGTGATGGAGGTGCAGCTCAGGGTAGTACAGCCCCCACAGGTGGAGCTTTACCTCAGGGCAGCGGGGATGGATGAGGGGAGCTCTGACCCCTCTGATGATGCTGAGGCTCTCACGGCGCCGGAGAAAAGAAGCACAGACACCGATTCAACTCAAACGTCACTTTACTGGTACCGGGTAGAGGATACAGTAGACAGTCACAGTCTGATTGAAAGGAGACGTAGCCACAGATTGTAGGGTCATCCTGTAGAGTCTGTTGATGGTCCCTTTTAATGGCTTTCGGGGTCTGTGTTCCTCCTTACTCTCTTTAACCACCCTGCAGAGCTCCTACGCTAGTCCACTGGTCTGTTACAGTTAAGTACATTTGGTTCCTTACCGGTACGGACGGGAGCGACAATGATCAAATCCTCCCGTCACCGGAATTCGGTCCTTTCCCTTAAAGTGTCCTGGACCCAATATAGGACTGAGGTAAAGGTACAGTCTGTGGTGCTATGGCTCCCTCCTGTCGGTCCCACAGCTTGTCGGTTCGCTAACTGTGGCGCCCCGCATATGCAGGTGTCACAGAGGGGTATTGCACCTGTAAAAGAGGTGTAAATGCTCCAGCTGCAGGTGGACCCTAGGATGGTGGGTGGGACCCATTCCCAGCACTCCCACACTAGATGAGCGGTGGGAGGTTACCCATATATTCACCTCAAGGGGACTCAAGGAGGTCTTTGGCTTTTGGTCGTTGGCCCCTGGTCCTGGGGCTAGATGGAGAAGGAGGAAAGGAGTTAGGAAGGCAGCAGCGCTGTGAAACCAGGCGGCCGATCTGGGGCGATGTGCTCACATCGTCCCATGTAACCGGCCGCCGGCAAGCTGACAGGCGATGGGAGCCATAGGCTCCCATTGTCCTGCATCGCCGCTGGGGCTTTCAGACAACCCTGCGGCAATGCCGCCTGTCTGCTCGCCGGCGCAGGGCTTGAGGTGTCGCCCCGTGTAAACGGGGGACGGCGAAGCTGGCGGGGCACCAAAAATGTGCGCGCCACACGCCAGTCGCCGCCGACATCCTCAGCCCCGTCGACAGGTGTGACTGGGCCTTATGAGTCTTTAGTTGCTAGGTTTGTATGCTGTTAATGAAGTTAGAACAAAAATAAATACACCAAAAGGACACAGGAAAAGCATGTGACTGTGTTCAGATCCCTGTGTCTATATGTAAGGAAACAGCTGCAGAGAGAGACACACACAGAAATGATTTATTGCTCATCTATTAAGTTTATTATTTTATTCCTGATTGTTGCTGAATAAACCAACTGTTATTGTTACACGCTTGGAGAGTATCGTGAATAATCCGCTGCCAACCGAGCATTATTTTTTAGAATTGGTCCCATTGGTGAAATCACTGTAATATCAGAGTATTAGACAATTGCTCATCCTGCAATTCCCTAATATAAAATGTAAAGTTGAATTTAACGTAAAACGTCCTTTACCATTGAAATATAACTTTCTTAAATTTAAGGTGCCTGTTCCATCATACAGATCTATCACCTATTTCTAGCATACAGCTCACCATTATTGTCCCCTTCATTTTTTTGCATGGAATGTACAATGTCTTCAGAAATAAATGGAAATGTATCAGTTTTATCCTCAGGGTTTTATAATTAGTGTCCGAAGTAATACGACGATAAAACTTTGCTCCACACATTTCTTGTAGCACTAGAAGCTTCTTGCTCTTCTCCATGGGGATTTTATCTTCCTTTGGGGCTCTTGAATGTTTGCAGGCTCTTTTTCCCAATGGCAGATTTCAGCTTACCCCAAAGATTTTCTATGGGACTGAGGTCAAGACTCATTGCTGCCATTATAAAACAGTCCATTGTTTCTTTTTCCACCATTCCTGTGTCCTTTTGGATGTTCTTTGGGTCATTGTCTTGCTGGAGGACCCATGATCTTCAACCCAAACAAAGTTTTCATACACTGGGTCGGACATTTCGTTCCAAAATCTCAAGGCCTCCAGTTCCAGACGCAGCAAAGCAACCCCACAGCCGCATGGATCCTCCACCATGCTTAACTGATGGTAGGGTGTTCTTTTCCTTATAAGCATCATTGCTCCATCTGTAAACAAACTGTTGCTTTGCCAAAAAGGTCTATTATTGTTTCATCTGTCCACAGAACATTTTCCCACAAGGATTGTGGTTTGTCTTTGGCAAAGATCAGTCGTTCCTTATATATCTTTTCTTCAGTAATAGTTTCTTCCTTGGGCTTTGCCCATAAACCTCTGCTTGGTTTAGTATGTGGCGTATGGTACTTGCTGAAACCACGACCCCAGACTGTTCCAGCTTGGCCTTTAGATGTCTGATGTGGTCGTTTTTCCACCATTCGCACCAACCTTCGAAGACATTTCTTGTCAATCTTCCTCTTTCCCCCACACCAAGAGAGGCTCTTAACAGTTCCATGTTTGCCAAACTTCTTAATAACCTTGCGCACTGTTGAAAAAGTGATGCTAAGGTCTTTGGAGATGGTCTTGTACCTTTTGAAAGTCTTGTGTTTGCTAATAGTTCTGATGTCCTCAGACAGCTCATTTGTCTTCACAATTGAGATGAAGGAACAGGGCCTAACATGTGGCTTTTTTTTTAAAACACTGAAATCATCAGTCATTGGCTAATTCATGTCACATGGGCACTGACAATTTGTGATTTACCATTGAGTCACAATGTATTTCCATACTAATTTAATGTAAAGGTGCCAACACCAGGGTCACAGCAGCTTTAGGTTTTTCTATTGTTCCCTCCCATTGCTTTTTGTTTTAAATTGTTGTATTTTACACCAGTCTCCATATAAAAAGCAGTTTATCTTGAGTAATTTTTTTCAGGAGATATTTCCCATTATGTAGTTAAACTTCATGGTGCCAATAACGATGAGCAGGACTATAGGTGGGGGTCTTGCTAAATATTACAATGGGAGTCTAGCATTGGAGGAGGAGTATGAATGGGATAAAAGCAGAGCTTGTGATCCGCTGCCCCATTCAGACTCACTTTCTCTTCGCTGCACATATAAAATATATTACACAACAGGGGGCGATGATGAGCAAAAGAAAAAGACCCTGCTGTCATGTGTGGACTGGTCTGCAGCCTTTGTAAATTGCTCTGCAATAGTTAAATGGAGTTTGGTCAATTTGGTCTATTGAGGGTTAACTTCTGTGGCTCTGCAGTATCAATTGCTGAGTGAAGCAGCTGACATGGTTCTACCACCCCCAAAGCCATTAAGTAGTCCCATGACCCAGCAGCTGGTGTCACTGATAGAGTTCATTCTCTGCATAGGCTGTGTGCTGTGTAGACGCTGTGAGCTGTTCTGCTGAAGCCTTGCTTGTAGCTTCATGGAGATTGCCATCTATCTGGAGTTGATGTGCTTATCCCAGTCCCTGGGAGGAGATGAGGGGTTTATAGCTTAGGGCTGGATAGGAGCAGGGCAAGGGTGGTGGCCCAGACATCCTTTAGAGGTAATTCTGGGAACAGGGTCAGCTTGGGTCCCCCAGTCTAAGGGTACCTTTACACGCGGCTACATTTCTAGGGTGGCTACAGATAACTTACTGGTTGCAGTGAAATCATGGAGAGATTATTCCATTTGTACACAGCAACAAGATAGAACCTTGTCTCCATGATTTCACTGCAACCAGTAAGTTACCTGTAGCCACCCTAGAAATGTAGCCACGTGTAAAGGTACCCTTAGGGTCAGACTAGTACCCATGATCGCCTTTTCCCCATCACTGCCATCCTGCTATCTACCCCCTTTGTCTGTTATTATCACACATTACAGCTGCATTCTATTCTGAGACATGTTTATATTCAGAATGAAAAATATGTATTAGGCAAAAGATTTATCAGGAGTTTCTTGCTCTGTGTGACTCAGAAATGTATACAAAGTCCCTCCTTATTTTAGAAAGTGCGAGTGAATTTCCCCTTTAAACTATCGAACCTTCAATCTAATGTCACAGTTCAGCAACTAAGATCGGTCCATGCTTCCCATGAACGAACCATTCCTTCACGAGGAGGATGTGTCACACCCGGACGAGATGACTTTTTTTAAAGCTGGAGAAAATGGAAGCAGCAAACATCTTTCCCAGATGAAGGTCTTTTCATTTTTCCCTGTTAAAAACCGTTGTTAGGTGCTGCCAACGAGAACAGTGGGCAGTAACTAATACAATGGTTTTTAACAGGGAAAAATGTAAAGTCCTACATCTGGGAAAGCGAAATGAAAACATCATCTACAGAATGGGAGGAATAGGGAGAACCAACAGGACATGTGAAAGAGACTTGTGTATAGTAATAGATTACAGACAGCACAGGAGTCACCAGTGTGATGCTGCAGGAAGAAAGACACAATTCTGGGATGTATTAACAGAAGCCACAGTCTAGATCACGTGAAGTCATTATCCTCCTCTACTCCTCTGTGGTCAGACCTCATCTGTATACTGTGTCCAGTCATTATCCTCCTCTACTCCTCTGTGGTCAGACCTCATCTGTATACTGTGTCCAGTCATTATCCTCCTCTACTCCTCTGTGGTCAGACCTCATCTGTATACTGTGTCCAGTCATTATCCTCCTCTACTCCTCTGTGGTCAGACCTCATCTGTATACTGTGTCCAGTCATTATCCTCCTCTACTCCTCTGTGGTCAGACCTCATCTGTATACTGTGTCCAGTCATTATCCTCCTCTACTCCTCTGTGGTCAGACCTCATCTGTATACTGTGTCCAGTCATTATCCCCCTCTACTCCTCTGTGGTCAGACCTCATCTGTATACTGTGTCCAGTCATTATCCTCCTCTACTCCTCTGTGGTCAGACCTCATCTGTATACTGTGTCCAGTCATTATCCTCCTCTACTCCTCTGTGGTCAGACCTCATCTGTATACTGTGTCCAGTCATTATCCTCTACTCCTCTGTGGTCAGACCTCATCTGTATACTGTGTCCAGTCATTATCCTCTACTCCTCTGTGGTCAGACCTCATCTGTATACTGTGTCCAGTCATTATCCTCCTCTACTCCTCTGTGGTCAAACCTCATCTGTATACTGTGTCCAGTCATTATCCTCTACTCCTCTGTGGTCAGACCTCATCTGTATACTGTGTCCAGTCATTATCCTCCTCTACTCCTCTGTGGTCAGACCTCATCTGTATACTGTGTCCAGTCATTATCCTCTACTCCTCTGTGGTCAGACCTCATCTGTATACTGTGTCCAGTCATTATCCTCCTCTGTGGTCAGACCTCATCTGTATACTGTGTCCAGTCATTATCCCCCTCTACTCCTCTGTGGTCAGACCTCATCTGTATACTGTGTCCAGTCATTATCCCCCTCTACTCCTCTGTGGTCAGTCCTCATCTGTATACTGTGTCCAGTCATTATCCCCCTCTACTCCTCTGTGGTCAGACCTCATCTGTATACTGTGTCCAGTCATTATCCTCCTCTGTGGTCAGACCTCATCTGTATACTGTGTCCAGTTCTGGGCTCCACATTTTATAAAATGCATCAACAAACAGGAGCAAGTTCAGAGAAGAGCGACCAGAATGGTGACCGGTCTGTAACCATGTCCTATGAGGAACCGTTACAGAATTTGGGAATGTTTGGCTTGTAAAAAAGAAGATTAAGAGGAGACTTAATAGCTGGTTACAAATATCTCAAGTGCTGTCACACTGTAGAGGGATCAGCTTTTTTCTTATTTGCACATGGGAAGATTAGAAGCAACGGGATGAAACTGAATGGGAGGAGACAAAGATTAGATTAAGAAAAAAATGTTTTGACAGTGAGGGCGATCAACGAGTAGAACAGGCGGCCACGAGAGGTGGTGAGTTCTCCTTCAATGGAAGTCTTCACACAGAGGCTGGACAGACATCTGTCTGGGATGATTTAGTGATTCCTGCTTTGAGCAGAGGGTTGGACCAGAAGACCCAAGAGGTCCCTTCACACGATGACTCGGGAGGTCCCTTCACACGATAATCCAGGAGGTCCCTTCACACGATGACTCAGGAGGTCCCTTCACACAATGACCCAGGAGGTCCCTTCACACAATGACCCAGGAGGTCCCATCACATGATGACACGAGAGGTCCCTTCAAAGGATGACCCAGGAGGTCCCTTCACACGATGACCCGGGATGTTCTTTCACACAATGACCCAGGAGGCCCCTTCACACGATGATCCAGGAGGTCCCTTCACACAATGACCAAGGAGGTCCCTTCACACAATGACTCAAGAGGTCCCTTCACATGATGACCCGGGAGGTCCCTTCACACAATGACCTGGGAGGTCCCTTCACATGATGACCCAGGAGGTTCCTTCACATGATGACCCAGGAGGTCCCTTCACACAATAATCCAGGAGGTCCCTTCACACGATGATTCAGGAGGTCCCTTCACACAATGACCCAGGAGGTCCTTTCACATGATGACCCGGGAGGTCCCTTCACATGATGACCCGGGAGGTCCCTTCACATGATGACCCGGGAGGTCCCTTCACACGATAATCCAGGAGGTCCCTTCACATGATGACACAGGAGGTCCCTTCACATGATGACCCTGGAGGTCCCTTCACATGATGACCCGGGAGGTTCCTTCACACGATAATCCAGGAGGTCCCTTCACATGATGACACAGGAGGTCCCTTCACATGATGACACAGGAGGTCCCTTCACACGATAATCCAGGAGGTCCCTTCACATGATGACCCGGGAGGTCCCTTCACACGATAATCCAGGAGGTCCCTTCACATGATGACACAGGAGGTCCCTTCACATGATGACCCGGGAGGTCCCTTCACATGATGACCCGGGAGGTTCCTTCACACGATAATCCAGGAGGTCCCTTCACATGATGACCCGGGAGGTCCCTTCACATGATGACCCGGGAGGTTCCTTCACACGATAATCCAGGAGGTCCCTTCACATGATGACCCGGGAGGTCCCTTCACACGATAATCCAGGAGGTCCCTTCACATGATGACCCAGGAGGTCCCTTCACATGATGACCCGGGAGGTCCCTTCACACGATGACCCGGGAGGTCCCTTCACACGATGACACAGGAGGTCCCTTCACATGATGACCCGGGAGGTCCCTTCACACGATAATCCAGGAGGTCCCTTCACATGATGACACAGGAGGTCCCTTCACATGATGACCCGGGAGGTCCCTTCACATGATGACACAGGAGGTCCCTTCACATGATGACCCGGGAGGTCCCTTCACATGATGACCCGGGAGGTCCCTTCACACGATGACCCAGGAGGTCCCTTCACACAATGACCCAGGACGTCCTATCACATGATGACACAGGAGGTCTCTATACCCTCCACCATTCTTTGAACAAAGCTGATTTATGAGAGTCCTTGCAATACTATGGACATTACATGGGAGCCATTTCTTTTTGATTCTGGTAATATCTGGATTAATATAATAAACATATTTTACACAATTTCTGTTAACAATAATTAAAAAGTAATATAAAAAAATAAAAAAGCCCTGTTCCCTATATACAGAGGACCTCCGATGGTCTAGCGTGTAGTGGGGGGGGGGGGGGGGGCGACCGATCAGTCTAACCTTACAACCCATAGGTTTACTACCAGCTTGTCCTACATTGTTTGGAAACATGCTTCTTCTCTCCGGGGCGATGGAGACCTCTGAAGAACAAGCCGTAGACTAATATTTTGACAGTGGAGGCTGCTGGCGAAGGTTCTCAGACATTCGAGCCGCCTCTCAGCGGGAAAAGTAAAATATTAAAAGTTTTGAGCGTTTCTTCTGGGAGACTTTTCATGTGATTGAAAGGATAGTGCGAGGAAAGCGGAGAAGGGTGCGCGCTGCCAAGGAGGCGCCGTCCAAAACCAACTGAGCTGCAGACATGATTCCCGCTGAGGCATATTAACCAGGATAACTAACGCACAAAGCTCTTGGTTGAGGAAAGTGCTAACTTTTCTCGAATTCCCTTTTTGGAGACAGAGGAAGTCATTTGCTGAGGTTTAAGGTGGATTTGTCACCTGCGAGCAACCGAGCCTAAGGCTTAGAGTGACTCTACAGTGGACAGCTGGCGATGCTATCGTGGGAGGAGGCGCAACACGTAGAGACCGGTAGAAGCTCTTGTGGTCGGACTTTCAGGAATGAATCGAAGAGTCTCAACACAAATTGTCCATTTCCTCTTCCTCATGGTTTTTATGTGTCAACCTGAAAGACTCTGGAAGAGCAGAACAAATCATTTCCAGTCTGCTTTCTCGGGATTAGCTTGGTGTAAATCTATGATTTTTGTTTTTCTTCCTTCATCTGTCTGCTATCTGTGCATCCAATCCATTTTACTGCACGATGGTAGCCTTGGATGATCCTCACCATCTGTCATGGATGTATAAGGAGACACCGACGCGGCTGTTAGGGCCAATTGCAGAAGGTCGCAGCATCTGGTCAACCAGCCGGATTCCTGAATTGTGGTTCTGTCCCTTTAAGAGGTATTTCTCTGCTTGGTGATAGCTGGAGGTCACTAGGCCCTAGCAGGTCTCCTACCTGCCTACCTTCAGCTGTCTCTATTTATACTTCTTGTGTAAAAACAAAAGGGGTGGAGGACAAGAGGTGCAATAGTGCCCTATCACTAATGACACTAAAGTGTAAAGGTGGTGCTATGGATCCACTCACCTGGTTCAGTTGTGTGACCCACAACTGGTTTGAAGGCATCAACAAATAAACTGCTGCAGGACCTCCACCGACCACTCGCACATGGAAAAACGTCCAGAGAAAAGTTGGGATTGAAGAGGTGTATCACGGTCCACGCTGCTATACCCAAAGAAACACTCACATGGAAGGTAGGATTTCACTGCTATACCCAAAGAAACACTCACATGCCTGAGGAAGGTGCCAGGTTGTGCACCGAAACGCGTTGGAATAAAGGAAAGAATCTGCTTTTGAAATCCTGCCTTCCATGTGAGTGTTTCTTTGGGTATAGCAGCGCGGACCGTGATACACCTCTTCAATCCTAACTTTTCTCTGGATATTTATACTTCTTGGCTCCCATCATATATTGCAGGTGATAGCGTGTTTGGAGTTGGTTGGTGTTGCTTACGGGCTCAGCAGTGCAGTGTGGACTTCCGGTGTAGTTTGCTGTCTTCCTTTCAACTAAGTATTTCTCCCTCTCTCCCTTGTTTGTTTACTTGGTGTCTTCATTTAGTTGTTAGCTGGGTTGACCAGTGTCCACCCTGTCTGATCCCTAAGTAGTCTTAGTTGAGGCACAGACACGTACTCTGTTAGTTCTCTGAGGAAGGAGTCTGGATGTGGCTCAGAAACGCGTAGGAATTAAAACCATTATTACTCTGAAAACTGTGCTTTTTCCAACTTATTTCAGTCGTCAGCACGCATCCTGGAAGCTCTGTCTTTTTCTTGAATACAGACAGGGACAAGGTATCCTCATCGGCGACAGTTGCGGAGACTGTATAGGGTTGTTGGGCAAGCCAGGTGTCATTACTAGTGTTTCTAGGGGTCACCATATCCCCTGTGCTTTAGTGTCAGAGACCCCTTTTCCCCCCTTGTCGTCCTGCACTGGGTGTCTCCCTATGCCTAGCATGACCCCATCAATCTGACAAAGATGTATTAATTGGATAAATTAGTAAAGTTGACAGTGATGGTCGATAATACGGCTAAAAAAAAACAAAATTATCAGCTTGGAAGGGTTGATTTCAGGGTCACACCAATCCTCTGCCTCCTGTTTGCCGGGAGGATTGTGCCTTCCTGATGAATGACAGTTTGGACCAGTGATCTGGTTGAACCGCTGGTCCAAATTGGGCACTGTCTGATTCTGCTAGCAGAGACATCTGTGGAGTGCAGGGTGACTGACGCTGCCAGGCTGCGCTTTAGTGCAGCACTTACAAGCTGTTATAAGGAGGCTTGTTAGTGCTGCTCTCCTTGCCTAGGAACCTGGTCACCTCACAGATTGCAGTGTTGGCCGACAACTGGCAGAAAGCTATAGAATTAAAGACTGTTCCTGAGGATAAAGAGGAGTTGTAAATTCCATAACTACGTGGTTTTACAATACACTTCACAATTTTACCTATTTTTGATGGTGAGAAACCCCCTTGAAGTTGCACAAGAAAAATGACACCTGTGACATCTGTCTCAGACCACAGGCTTAAAATGGCCATCTCGGGCACACTTGGCACAAGTCAGTGTGTATGGCAGAGTCCTGAGAAACCCTGAAACCCTTTAACCCCTACACAGGGATCTGGATTTACAACCGGGTCCGGAAAATTGCTGACTATGCAAGGGCTGCAGTCCAGAGACAGGAATAGTCGCCAAGCAGGGTCAAAGCCGGGAGGTCAGCAAAAGGTCAAAATAAGGATCAGTGAGAGGAGTCAGGGAGCCGGGTCAACCCCATGATGCCAGCAAGGTAAAAAACCATCAGGCAGGAGAAGTGTCAAAAACACCAATACAGAGCAATAGAATGACCTGAGCTAACCAGGAAAGCACAAGCTATACCTGGCAGTTTCCAGCAGAAGCTGGAAGGTTAAGTAGGGTGTGGTGCCTTCCAATAGGCTGCAGCCAGACGTTGATGACTTCAGCTGGACAGCACGCAAACCCTCTCTGTCAGACTGGAAAGAACGTCAGGTCACAGTCACTGTAACCTTAGATGAAGGGCAGAGCTTGCACTGAACGGAGTTTCTGGCTCTGACTTTTCGTCTATCAACAGCACTGCCCACAGAGTCGATATGTAACTACAACAGGTGCAGGGGTTGTAATCGCACCCAGGCCCTGGCGCCTAGGGGGCCCCAAAAGTCCTATTGCTATTTAAGATTTGCAAGAATTGGAGGCCCCGTTGGAACTTTTGAATCGGAGCCCATGAGTTTCAGGTTGCACCACTGAATACGACAAAGCAGCAACAACAAAGCAGATGCCATGGGATCAGTCTCTGGTGGAGATAGACGACACCAAAATAATATGTCAAGGACATGTGCTTAAAACCATGGCATGGATGGTGCTGAATGAAATATGAATTTTTGTATTTCCGCTTTTTAAAGCAAGCCTCTGATTATGGCACAACGTCAATGAAATGCAAAACCCTACAATAACTTTCTGTGTTCTTGGGATCACATATAAGTCAAACCAGCCTTATGATTTACTAAGTCTCTGCAAAGATAGAAATAGGAGGAAAATGTATCTGAAGTCACTAATAATTGGCTGCCTGATTATCTGACCAATTAAAAGACCTTAAAACATGCCAGTCCAACCCCCGAGGAGCCAAGAGTTTAAAGATAAAGCGATGCACTTAATTAAGAACCACAGTTATTTTTTATACGGCCTTCAGAAAAGATAGAAAGTGATAAAGTTGTACAATTTCAAAATGTTCTACTTTTTAAATTATTACATTTCTTTTGAAAGTTTTTTGGATTAGGAGAAATGTTGTCATAAGTGAGATCCAGAGATGTCAGATTATCCTAAGGTTTACTTTAAAACACATATGGAAATTATGACGTATTGCTCATAAAATGAAGAAAATAAAAAACACCAAATTAGCACAGTTTTAGAAAAAAAAAAAAAAAACTAGCAAAAAAAAACCTCCCCAAAAATGAAATTTTGTAATAAGCAAATTGTTTATGTCCGAATATAATTTAGAATTCTATATTAACAATGTATAAATAACTTGAGATATTCTGTTTCCTAATAAAGTGGAAACAGCAGGAAAAGGAATAAGGCATCAACTGGGGTCACTTGGCCGGAGAACGAGAAGAAATGCTAAATCTTTAGCCAGAATTACAGCCCCTTCATTATGGACACCGGCAGAGTGACACCAATTCTGGAGCTTGTGGATAAATGACTTGCTGCGTCTGAGTACATGAATACTCGCCTTTCTTGAAACGTTGTACCTGTCTGTGCTGATATACGGCCTCATCTTCCTTCACTCCATATTTTGAATTTAAAAAAATTAAAAGAATAAAGCAAGAAATAAATATACTGTTCTATGAAATCTACTTCCCCTGTGTACAAGAATGTAACTAATATAATACTGCTCCTATGTACAAGAATATAACTACTATAATACTGCTCCTATGTACAAGAATATAACTACTATAATACTGCTCCTATGTACAAGAATATAACTACTATAATACTGCCCCTATATACAAGAATATAACTACTATAATACTGCTCCTATATACAAGACTATAACCACTATAATACTGCTCCTATATACAAGAATATAACTACTATAATACTGCTCCTATATACAAGAATATAACTACTAAAATACTGCCCCTATATACAAGAATAAAACTACTATAATACTGCTCCTATGTACAAGAATATAACTATTTATAATACTGCCTCTATATACAAGAATATAACTACTATAATACTGCTCCTATGTACAAGAATATAACTACTATAATACTGCCCCTATATACAAGAATATAACTACTATAATACTGCCCCAATATACAAGAATATAACTACTATAATACTGCCCCTATATACAAGAATATAACTATTATAATACTGCCCCTATATACAAGAATATAACTACTATAATACTGCCCCTATATACAAGAATATAACTACTATAATACTGCCCCTATGTACAAGAATATAACTACTATAATACTGCCCCTATATACAAGAATATAACTACTATAATACTGCCCCTATATACAAGAATATAACTACTATAATACTTCTCCTATGTACAAGAATATAGCTACTATAATACTGCCCCAATATACAAGAATATAACTACTATAATACTGCTCCTATATACAAGAATATAACTACTATAATACTGCTCCTATATACAAGAATATAACTACTAAAATACTGCACCTATGTACAAGAGTATAACTACTATAATGCTGCTCCTATGTACAAGAGTATAACTACGATAATACTGCCCCTATATACAAGAATATAACTACTATAATACTGCTCCTATGTACAAGAATATAACTACTATAATACTGCCCCTATATACATGAATATAACTACTATAATACTGCCCCTATATACAAGAATATAACTACTATAATACTGTCGCTATGTACAAGAATAAAACTACTATAATACTGCCCCTATATACAAGAAATAAACTACTATAATACTGCTCCTATATACAAGAATATAACTACTATAATACTGCTCCTATGTACAAGAATATAACTACTATAATACTGCCCCTATATACAAGAATATAACTACTATAATACTGCTCCTATATACAAGAATATAACTACTATAATACTTCTCATATATACAAGAATATAACTACTATAATACTGCCCCTATATACAAGAATATAACTAATATAACACTGCTCCTATATACAAGAATATAACTACTATAATACTGCTCCTATATACAAGAATATAACTACTATAATACTGCTCCTATATACAAGAATATAACTACTATAATACTGCCCCTATATACAAGAATATAACTACTATAATACTGCTCCTATATACAAGAATATAACTACTATAATACTGCCCCTATATACAAGAATATAACTACTATAATACTGCTCCTATGTACAAGACTATAACTACTATAATACTGCCCCTATATACAAGAATATAACTACTATAATACTGCCCCTATGTACAAGAATATAACTACTATAATACTGCTCCTATGTACAAGAATATAACTACTATAATACTGCCCCTATATACATGAATATAACTACTATAATACTGCCCCTATATACAAGAATATAACTACTATAATACTGTCCCTATGTACAAGAATATAACTACTATAATACTGCCCCTATATACAAGAATATAACTACTATAATACTGCTCCTATATACAAGAATATAACTACTATAATACTGCTCCTATATACAAGAATATAACTACTATAATACTGCCTCTATATACATGAATATACCTACTATAATACTGCTCCTATATACATGAATATACCTACTATAATACTGCTCCTATGTACAAGAATATAACTACTATAATACTGCCCCTATATACAAGAATATAACTACTATAATACTGCTCCTATATACAAGAATATAACTACTATAATACTTCTCATATATACAAGAATATAACTACTATAATACTGCCCCTATATACAAGAATATAACTACTATAATACTGCTCCTATATACAAGAATATAACTACTATAATACTGCTCCTATATACAAGAATATAACTACTATAATACTGCTCCTATATACAAGAATATAACTACTATAATACTGCTCCTATATACAAGAATATAACTACTATAATACTGCTTCTATATACAAGAATATAACTACTATAATACTGCTCCTATATACAAGAATATAACTACTATAATACTGCCCCTATATACAAGAATATAACTACTATAATACTGCCCCTATATATAAGAATATAACTACTATAATACTGTCCCTATGTACAAGAATATAACTACTATAATACTGCTCCTATATACAAGAATATAACTACTATAATACTGCTCATATATACAAGAATATAACTACTATAATACTTCTCATATATACAAGAATATAACTACTATAATACTGTCCCTATATACAAGAATATAACTACTATAACACTGCTGCTATATACATGAATATAACTACTATAATACTGCCCCTATATACAAGAATATAACTACTATAATACTGCCCCTATATACAAGAATATAACTACTATAACACTGCTCCTATATACAAGAATATAACTACTATAATACTGCTCCTATATACAAGAATATAACTACTATAATACTGCTCCTATGTACAAGAATATAACTACTATAATACTGACCCTATATACAAGAATATAACTACTATAATACTGCTCCTATATACAAGAATATAACTACTATAATACTGCCCCTATATACAAGAATATAACTACTATAATACTGCTCCTATATACAAGAATATAACTACTATATAATACTGCCCCTATATACAAGAATATAACTACTATAACACTGCTCCTATATACAAGAATATAACTACTATAATACTGCTCCTATATACAAGAATATAACTACTATAATACTGCTTCTATATACAAGAATATAACTACTATAATACTGCTCCCTATATACAAGAATATAACTACTATAATACTGCCCCTATATATAAGAATATAACTACTATAATACTGTCCCTATGTACAAGAATATAACTACTATAATACTGCCCCAATATACAAGAATATAACTACTATAATACTGCTCCTTTGTATAAGAATATAACTACTATAATACTGCTCCTATATACAAGAATATAACTACTATAATACTGCTCCCTATATACAAGAATATAACTACTATAATACTGCTCCTATATACAATAATATAACTACTATAATACTGCTCCTATATACAAGAATATATCTACTATAATACTGCTCCTATGTACAAGAATATAACTGCTATAATACTGCTCCCTATATACAAGAATATAACTACTATAATACTGCTCCCTATATACAAGAATATAACTACTATAATACTGCTCCCTATATACAAGAATATAACTACTATAATACTGCTCCTATATACAAGAATATAACTACTATAATACTGCTCCTATATACAAGAATATAACTACTATAATACTGCCCCAATATACAAGAATATAACTACTATAATACTGCCCCTATATACAAGAATATAACTACTATAATACTGCTCCCTATATACAAGAATATAACTACTATAATACTGCTCCTATATACAAGAATATAACTACTATAATACTGCTCCCTATATACAAGAATATAACTACTATAATACTGCTCCCTATATACAAGAATATAACTACTATAATACTGCCTCTATATACAAGAACATAACTACTATAATACTGCCCCAATATACAAGAATATAACTACTATAATACTGCTCCTATATACAAGAATATAACTACTATAATACTGCCCCTATGTACAAGAATATAACTACTATAATACTGCTCCTATATACAAGAATATAACTACTATAATACTGCTCCTATGTACAAGAATATAACTACTATAATACTGCCCCTATGTACAAGAATATATGTACTATAATACTGCTCCTATGTACAAGAATATAACTACTATAATACTGCTCCTATATACAAGAATATAACTACTATAATACTGCTCCCTATATACAAGAATATAACTACTATAATACTGCTCCCTATATACAAGAATATAACTACTATAATACTGCTCCTATATACAATAATATAACTACTATAATACTGCTCCTATATACAAGAATATAACTACTATAATACTGCTCCTATGTACAAGAATATAACTACTATAATACTGCCCCTATATACAAAAATATAACTACTATAATACTGCCCCTATTTACAAGAATATAACTATTATAATACTGCCCCTATGTACAAGAATATAACTATTATAATACTGCTCCTATGTACAAGAATATAACTACTATAATACTGCCCCTATGTACAAGAATATAACTACTATAATACTGCTCCTATATACAAGAATATAACTACTATAATACTGCTCCTATATACAGGAATATAACTACTATAATACTGCTCCTATATACAAGAATATAACTACTATAATACTGCCCCTATGTACAAGAATATAACTACTATAATACTGCTCCTATGTACAAGAATATAACTACTATAATACTGCCCCTATGTACAAGAATATAACTACTATAATACTGCTCCTATATACAAGAATATAACTACTATAATACTGCCCCCTATATACAAGAATATAACTACTATAATACTGCTCCTATGTACAAGAATATAACTACTATAATACTGCCCCTATATACAAGAATATAACTACTATAATACTGCTCCTATATACAAGAATATAACTACTATAATACTGCCCCTATGTACAAGAATATAACTACTATAATACTGCCCCTATATACAAGAATATAACTACTATAATACTGCTCCTATATACAAGAATATAACTACTATAATACTGCCCCCAGAAAATAGGTTAGATTAGCTGGAGGAGATCTGGTGATTGCAGTAGACTATTACTATATGCTGCAGAGTGTTTTTCTTCGCTATGATCTTCAGGATTCTGATGACTCTTGGTTCAGTCCATTAGTTTTTTGCATCAGTCTGTGCTGGATATTTTGGCAGTAAATGGACAATTCTTAATAAAATATTATCTTTACATATTTGTCTACAAGATCAGTTGCCAAAACGTTATAAAGTTAAGTCCTCAGTAACCAGCTATTTGCAGAATCTGCTCCAGTTTCCATGGTCGGCTGCAGGAGCTGTTACTGGAGTAAATGGTTTGGTCCTTATGATATTGAATTACTTCTCCAGGAGAACTGATCTCCGTCGGGTGTTTAGAGGAGTTTGAGGCTTCCAGAGGTGAAGTGTAGCGGTGACCGTGACCGGGAACACTGACGGTGATGCATGTACAGCCGGTCACCGCGCTGCTCACTTTGTATCCCATAGTGTCTACGTTTCTCTACCTCGGGGGGCTTCATCAGTGCCACATTAGCCTTTTGTGCTTTTGAGATTTGTTTTAGCTTTAAATTCACATTTGATGTACACTAATGATGAGCGAGTAGTAAGATATGTAACCAAATACTTTGAAGAAGTAACAAATCCAATGTAAGTCAATGGGGAAATCACTAGGATCCGAATACAGAAACAGTTCACAGTATAGGGTTAGAGCTATCCAAACCCGAATATCTTAACACTCGCTCATCACTAATTGATACTAATTCTCTCCTTTTGGGTCTGTTTATTTAATGCTGTATCACCGCTCTCTCATGTCCTTTCTTTTACTCTACTCCCTCAAGCTTTCTACTATTGATAATGATCACCCTCTCCCCCCCCCTCACGCTTAGGTTCCATTCCCTTATTGTATTTAGCTCCCATTTTCACCTTATCAGGTTCATCTTGTAACTCCAACCTCCATTGCAGTTTCTACTTATTATTCCTCTTCCCCCCCCGGTACTTTATTTAGGTTCCTCTTTTTTGTTTTTGTATGGGGTATGACCCCAATTTTTGGGTCCCCTTTGCTTGCATCTCTCTACCACCACAAAAATGCTTGTACTATGGAGGTTGGGCTATGGAGTTGGGGTTGGGTCCAATTTGGTGGAGTAGGAGTCGGATTCAGGGAAACTGAGGAGTCAGAGTCAGACTTTTGACCTACCAACTCAACAGCCCTGGTTATGGAGTAGTGGAGTCGGAGTCCATTTTGGTGGAGTTGGAGTCGGATTCAGGGTAATTGAGAAGTTAGATTCAGGGTTATGGAGTTTGATGTTTGGCTTACTGACTTGACAGCCATGGTTGTGGAGTCAGAGTTATGGAGTCTGAGTCGGGTCCATTTTGGTGGCATTGGAGTTGGAGTCGGATGTTTGGCCTACGACTCCACAGCCCTGCTAGTTAGTCTATGTTCCTACTCCTAGACATATACTACTCCCTTTTATATATTAGGATCACATTACTACTACTGAAGGTAACTCACTTTTTACTTTATTACATTTTTTCGTCTGGATATGACCTCACATTTTTTCTCTTAGGTTCTGTCACGTCACTGTTGGACTCGGGTTGTTCCTGCCTCGGCCGCTGGGAGGTGCCGGGTTACTTCGGCTGATGGTGCCGGTGATAGGAGGGCCTTGTCCTCATATGGACCTGCTCCTTCGACGTCTGCCTCTGTCGCTGGACGCCGCCGTGTTTCTCCTTTGGGTGATGTTGGTTGCAGAAGAGAGGGTCCTACAGAGGTGTCTGATAGGCTCAGCCTTTGTTCTTCTGTCAGAAGTGGGGTGGTTGGTGCCAGTCGTGCATCATCGTCTGGCCTGGTTCTAGGGGCGGTCCGGATAAGATCCAGCCTATGAGAGGTAACCGCGCCCTTCAAATACCTTGAAGCCTGTCTTGCAGGCCACCAAAAATAGTCTTGGGTTCCCCAGTAATCTAGTGTGTGTTTTGTATTTTGACCCTGACCTTTGCCTGGATTTTTGACCCTCCTACAGCCTGACGATTTCGTACCTTTGCTGCCCTCCTGGTTTCGACAATGACTCCTGACTACACTTTCGGGCCCTGCTTTAATATTCCCTTCCTGGCGACCTTCCTGCTCCGGTCCGCTGCTCATCATAGGCAGCTACCTCCTGGGCTCCGCTGTAATTCCAGATCCCTGTATAGGGGCAAAGGGTCTCGGGGTTTCTCGGGATGCTCAGACTCGCAGCGAATGGTCATCACAGGGTCATGGATTTTTTACACTGGTTATGACTCCCATTATTACGCTCCATAATGACCCCTCATTTTGTTCTATTAGGTCCTCCTTTCCAGTAACATGTGTAAGGGACTGGGAACAGCAGCAGATGCACCCAATTAGATATAACCCTGTTTGTGGAAGAGGCTCAGAAGACCCTGGGTCAGGTGGTAGTTGTGGTGCCGCAGCAAAGTATAAAACTCGGAACATCTGAGAAGAGGCGGAGATGGTGCCAAATCTGAGAAGGAAGCAGATGTGCGAGCAAGGGAGCAAAATGATATATGCCCTGCTAAGGAGGAATCCAGGGCGCCTGGAACTCTGACAAGGCCTGAGTTGTATTACCCACAAGAAGAAGAGGATCCTAAACCTGGATTATGTGGTAAAATACCAAAGATCAGACTAAGCCACTCAAGATCCTAGCCTTGACTATGTAGTCAAATACCAAAGACCAAACTATCCAAGTCAAGATCATAATCTAGACTGTGTTGTCATCTATTGAACACTTGACTACACCAGTTTAGATCCTAAGGCTAGACTATGTGATCAAATACCAAAGACTGGACTACGTTAGTCAAGATCTTAATCTTAGACTATGGGGTCAAATAATCAAGATCAGACTACATCAGTCAGGATTCTAAGATTAGTCTATGTGGTCAACTCCAAAGACCGGACTATGTCAGTCAAGATTCTAAGCCTAGACTACATGGTCAAATTCCGAACATTGGACTATGGCAGTCAAGATCCTAAGCCTATACTATGTAATCAAGTACCAAAGCTGGACTACGTTATCCAAGATCATATATCTAGACTATGTGGTCAAATACTGAAGACCAGACTACATCAGTCAAGATTCTAAGATTAGACTATGTGGTCAAACTCCAAAGACCGGACTATGTCAGTCAAGATTCTAAGCCTAGACTACATGGTCAAATTCCGAACATTGGACAATGGCAGTCAAGATCCTAAGCCTATACTATGTAATCAAGTACCAAAGACCGGACTATGTCAGTCAAGATTCTAAGCCTAGACTACATGGTCAAATTCCGAAGATTGGACAATGGCAGTCAAGATCCTAAGCCTATACTATGTAATCAAGTACCAAAGACAGGACTACATTAGCCAAGATCATATATCTAGACTATATGGTTCAATATTGAAGACCGGACAATGTCAGTCAAGATGCTAAGCCTTCTACATATTAAATAATGACTTGCATCACCTACGTGTAAAGGTGTAAGCAGGAAAATACACTATAATAGGAAAATGAGATCTGCTGTGACACTAAACACTGAATGAATGTGAATTAGCTACATGGCTATCATATGAATAGCAGGACAATGTGTACAGCTAAGACAATGTGTATATGGCAAGGAGACATAGCAAACACTGCTTTAGATTATAAAGAAAATTGATAGACTTATCTTAAGCACTTGCCACTCCTTTTGAGCCCGGTAACCGCGACAAGGTGCTCTCATCTTACTGGGTCCTAACACTATGTCACTACATGTGGTATACAATTGCTTGTATGGGTTTATATGCCTCTGAATGCAATTAAAACCTGCTGCAATGGTAGGTCTGTGGACCTGGGCTACAGCAAGATGGAGGAATAGGCGAGGCTACAGGGCAGGGGAAGGGAGCACAGCCAAGAAATAGTCATACTACATATTAAATAATGACGGGCATCACCTACGTGTAAAGGTGCAAGCAGGAAAATACACTATAATAGGAAAATGAGATCTGCTGTGACACTGAATGTTTTCCCATTATAAGATCCTAAGCCTAGACTATGTGGTCAAATAATGAAGATTGGACTACTGTATGTCAGTCAAGATCCTAAGCCTATACTATGTAGTCAAGACCGGACTATGTTAGCCAAGATCATAAGTCTAGACTATGTGGTCAAATACTGAAGACGGACTACGACAGTCAAGATCCTAAGCCTTGACTTTGTAGTCAAATACCGAAGACTGGACTACGTTAGTCAAGATCCTAAGCTTAGACTACTTGGTCAAATACCAAAGATCGGACTACGACAGTCAAGATCCTAAGCCTTGACTTTGTAGTCAAATACCGAAGACTGGACTACGTTAGTCAAGATCCTAAGCTTAGACTACGTGGTCAAACACTAAAGGACCGACTACGTGGGTCTAGCACCGAAGACAGAATAACAACTCTTGAAAATGACCTGAGTGAGCCGGGCCACTGCTTCCCATTTAGCGGTATGGTACTTACTGGATGAGAGTTAACCAATAATGTCGGGAATATTCCTTGGCAGGTTACCCTTTAGACTCGTTAGAGCCAGTGCATTTACAAATTGAATTGTTAGATAAGTTTGACTGTGATGAATACCGATTAGACAGTGACATAGTATGGACAGAAAGACTTTGATCATAGAATAAATTCAATTTAGTGATTTAGTAATATTAAAGAACACTTAATCTACTTAACCATATTTAGAACTTGTATAGTGTATGAGTATATTTATATATTCAGTATTATATGATTATTCTGTATTGGTTCCTAAGTGATCTGTATGGTGTTCTTGTTTGTGTAATAAACCTTATTTGTGAGTCATCACTGCGTTTCCTTGCTTTGCATCGTTGCTTCTTGTAAAACTATTTATTACACGATCCTTCTTTTCATTCTCCTATTTCATCACTATATTATTGGTTGCACATTTTCTGCAAAAGTTCATCTGTGACCTTTCTGTACGATGCCAAAATATTAATGCCAGGTCATCGCTGCAGAGTTCTTGGCTTCAAATGCATTGTACCACTAAAAGTCATGGATGCTACCTTGTGATACCTTGTGATACATTGCGGCACCCTGGTGATATCGATAGTATTCTCCACTGTCGTGCAATTCAGCCATAAATTGTTATGTATCACTAGATATGGGCCGGATGCTATCGCATCGGGAGGTGCAGTCTTTGTGCTCACTTGTGCAATGTCTGTGCGCTCCCTGTGCCCCTCCTGTCTGCTTTTTGTGGCCCCCCTGTGTGGTCTCTGTGGCCCCCCTGTGGGGCCTCTGTGGCCCCCCTGCTCAGTGTTTGAGGGCCCCTTGTGTGGTCTGCGCTCTCTGTGCCCCTTGTTTGCTCTCTCTATAGCCCCCATGTACATTCTCTGTGCTCCTCTTTGTTCTTTTTGTGGCGTCCTGCGTGCTCTGTGCCCCCCCTGTGCTCTCTGTGGCTCCTCTGTGGCCCCACTGTGCATTCTCCTTGGCCCCCGTGAGCTCTCTGTGGCTCCCCTGTGAACTCCCTTTGGCTCTCTGTGTCCTCCTATGGCTTTCTGTGGCCCCTGTGCATGCTCTGTGGCCCCACCCGTGAGCTCCCTGTGGCCACCCTGTGACTCTGTGGCCCCCCTGTGCACTACCTGTCATCCCCCCTGTGGCTCTCTGTGGCCCCCTTGTGAGCTCTCTGTGGCCCCCCTGTGCACTCCCTGTGGCCCCACTGTGTCTCTCTGTGGTCCCACTGTGGATTTCTGTGGCCCCCCTGTGGCTCTTTGTGGCCCCCTGTACACTCTCAGTGCCCCTCTTTGCTGTCTCTCTGTACCTAGCTGTCTGTGCTTTGTCCCCGTGTGGTCTCTTAGCTCCACCCCTTTCAGCCATATGACACAGGTCCTCCACTGCCAGTATTAGATTGCAGAGCTCCGCCTGTACTGGTCACATGACGATGACATCATCACAGCTCCCTTCAGCTCTTCACAGTAGCACTGGGAAACAGCGGTGGGAACGGCAGCAGAGCGGACTCGGAGCCGAGGGCGAATATCTACATGGAGCTGTATACTGACACAACACTCGGGTGTGCCAATATGGCGGCCATTTTTCTTTTTCTGTTTGAGGTGGACCAATCCAGCACCGGTCACATGGACCAATCAGATGGAGTGGAAAAGGAAACATCTTGAGTTCAGGTCCCAAGGCAATTATATAAGTAGATTTTTCGGGAAGTGACCATCTCCTCTCCTTCTAGTAGACCATCCTCCTGCTAAAGGATGAGTCGAAAGTGATGAAGAAAACATAAAATGGGGAGGAGGAGGAGATGCTGCTGCAGCGTCTCTTTATTGGTGTCATGCTGTAAACGTTGACCCACGTTAACCACCTTAGGGGTTTGATGCTCCCTTTGTGGCGCAGATCTGATAGCATGTCATGTACACATTTACTCATAGGGAAATGTGAATCAGTTCAAAAAGAAATAGAATTTGCCTTGAAAAAAAAAAAAAATGGATTCCCTAGAATCTATTTGGTTCCGAGAAATCTATATTCCCCTCTCCTCGTCTCTTCTGGTACCTGCCCACCGTGCCACTCCTCTGATTGCCTCTTCAATTCTAAGTCCCTTATTTCCTATAGGCCGGGCCTTCCATCCCCGAGGTCGTTCGCTCTCATGTGATGTCATTAGTGACATGCATCATGCCCCGCCTGGCGATGTGGTGCCAAAAAACGGAAGACACAACCGGATGGAAGATAGAAGAGAAAAGACAGAAGAGTTCTGTTACAGGGACCTACTCCGGTATAACACAATCAACAGAACGAGAGATGAGTGAACGGCCCAAGAACCTTTATTACATGCAAGCTAAAAGGTCCATAAAACAATCCAGTACACAAAGGGTAAAATAGTCTAGAAACACAGATACAGTCCAGCAACTGGATAAATGATGAGGACCATATTGTTGTGTGGCTCCACATACTCCTCTGTATAGGCTCCAGTGATGGTGTGATATGGTGGGTTATATGTCACTGCATTTTACAAGTGCTTTGTTGTTGCTGTACTGTGTATTCCTCCCTTTCCTGCTTCCTGTGCACTCATTACACTCCAGAGAGTCTAACAATTGAATTCATGTGGACATGTCCTTAATTGGTCATTCTAGTCCTCTGTCTGTAAATGTTTGTACTACCCCCCTGGAGTGCGTCAGTAGACCTGGTTTGGTTATTGGGAGGTGGTTGGGGGAGGAGATTGAGTAAGATTTGAGTCTTTCTGTGGACAGGCAGTACGAAACCTGATTTACCTGGATACTGCTGGATTGTTGTATGGATTTTCTGATGGATTGTTTTATGGATTTTAAAATTTTCAAGCAATAAAGGTTCTTGGGCTGTTTACACATCTCTCGCTTTGTTGATTTTGGGATACTGGAGAAGGACCCCTTGACAGCTCCTCTAGCAGGATCTTCCATGGTGTTAGGTCCCCTGGCACTGCTCCCCAGCTCACCTCTCCTGGGTCTGCATCCTCTGCTCCTCTACCGATCGGGCATATGGCGTCCAGGCGTGCTGAGACTCGGAGCCATCGCCGGGTCCCTTTCCTCTCTGCTGACCACCGGGCTCACACATCAGCACACTCATGAATCTAATCAGCGGTGCACTAGGCGCAGCCGCGCTCCTCCCCTGTAAATCTACGGGCCGGCACGGCTCAACCAGACACTCCCCTTGACCAATAGCTGTCCGTCCTATGGTATATCAGGTCACCTCCACTGCTGGGAGGTGTCTGATTATTAAGTTAGTTAGGCTTCTGCTTCTCTCGCTGTTAGTCAGGCCTTTCTTGTGCTCTCCTCTAGTAGAACCCGTTCCAGCTCTCCTGTACCCGGGCTCTGGTGCCGCCTTCCCTGTTAGGCCTTACCTTAGTATAGGCTAACCCTATAAGCCTCCCACCTGGTACTAGCAGCTGTGATATTTAGACCCCCTGGGCTTGCCCCTAACAATCCCTGTATAGGGATTGGCCAAACTAGGACCAGCTCACCCAGGGGAGTTTGGTACCACGGTCCAGTGGGTCCACTCTAGGACGCCTTCCCCCAGAAGCGTGACACATGGTAAACAGGGTTTCCTCCAAATCTCTCTGGGTTGCTGGCCTTAGCATTAGCATCCCACAAAGGATCTGACTTACTGGCCTCCTTGTCCTCCTCAAACCCCCTCCTTATATCCAGAGGTAGGTAGACAGGTTGGATGGTTTTCAGGCCCCTAAGACCTGGGAACGGCGCCTCAGGGATCAAGGCAGAGAGTGATTTGCAGAACAGAAGGGTCATAAATGAACAGTCCGGAAATGTCAGCCGGACTTTATGAAGAGGTATGGACACATCCAGGCTGAGGATAACTAAGCTAATTCAATTATCAGATCTTATATAAAGTAATCAAGACTCTAGACAAGATGGGGAAATACACAGAATGATGGAGAGAAACAAGACAACACTCCTAAAATCACTACAAGGTGTGAATTTTAGCATTTGGAGAGTAGTGGGTTCAAGAATGGACAGTCAGGAAATGTCAACAGGGGTTTATCAAGAGGTATGGACACATCCAGGCTGATAGTAACTGAGCTGATTCAATTATCAGACCTTATATAAAGTAATCAAGACTCTAGACAAGATGGGAAATACACAGAATGATGAAGAGCAACAACACAACACTCCTAAAATCACTACAGGGGGTAATTTGCAGCATTTGGAGAGCAGAGGGTTCAAGAATGGACAGTCCGGAAATGTCAACAGCGGTTCATCAATCGGTATGGACACATCCAGGCTACAGATGGTAACTTGGTAACTGACCTTTTCAATTATCAGACCTTATGTAATGTAATTAAGACTGTAGACAAGACGGAGAATACACAGAATGATGCAGAGCAACAAGACAACACTCCGAAAATCACTAAAAATCTGCGTATAGACAAAATGATACCCATCACATCATATTAAACTATCACAAGTTAATTGGAGGAATGGCGGCGGGACAGGTATCGGGAAGGCCAAGAAGAGGTTGTTTTCCCCAAATCGAATTCAGAATGACTTTCAATTGGGTCAATGACACCACCTTTGTAGCTTCGGTCCTTTCCTGGCAACATGGGGATTGTTGCCAACTGAACACTCAACAAAAGGATCCTAAAGGTGATAGGGTCAGATATATGTTATAAATTGCTTTCGGGACACCCGATGAATGTAACCCAGGTTGTAGTATGACCATCAACGAATGTATAAAACAGAGGATTAGTAATGGAACCATATCTCTAATCAACTTTTCAGTTTTCCAAAGATTTGGCCATGTACAACTCAATATTTGCATGAGAAGGATCCGACCCATCAAGTATCAGCTGAAACTTTCTGCGAAGGGCTTTGGAGGGAGGCTGACATAACGATGGGAGAGAGGGGTGACCATGGGAGAAGGTAGGAGGGAGGGACAAAAGGTGATCCAGGGGGTAGTGGTCTTAAGTCAGGGAGGTTATAGGTGGGACTCAGGGAAAAAGCATCAATAGGACTGACCGAGGTTGAGTCCTCCTCTTTGACTTTGGACCACTGGACAGTAAATAAGATGAAATTACGGGTCACGGTGACGTTGGTGGGTCCACAAAGTTGCTTAAAAATTCGGGATTGGGGATTCATGAAATATGTGGATCCCTTTCTTGGATAGTTATTTCATGGTGGTCTGGTGTGATTTGGATGATACCCGGTGATGGAACGTTGGGTTCATTTTAATGGTATTGGAGGACAACCTTTCCCCTCGGTTTTAACGGCGCTCCTGGGCAGGTGCTTACGGCTAGTAGTACGTCTGGGGAGGGGAGGGGCAATGTAATGGGAAAATCACCAACTTTTTGTAGCTTCGAGGACCTTACCCGATGTTTTAATTATGTGTTTTTTTATGTTGTCAATAAACGACTGCTGTGGCCATTATTGTCCAAAGATAAATGGATCGTTGTCTGAGCTTTTATTCATGGGGGGGGGTTTGGGGGAACTATAAAAAAGGAGGTAAGATCGGTGTCAGTGGTCAGGTCACAAGAATCGACCTTACCAGAGTCAAGATTGTGTCTGGAGATGGATGACGGCCACACGTGACACCGGAGTCCCTTCTGTCTCGGCTCCGGACCTCGGAGGATGAGCAGCTGCACTTTATTTACACGCCGCCCTTTTTATCCTGATTACTTATTTATATTACATCGCAGCAGACTATGAAATACAGTTAATCTTTTTATTTATTTACTTTTTTTGGGATTTTTTTGCCTTTTTCCACTCTAGATCCCTCAAGGCTTCATCTAACCATGGAGAAACATCCAATTACTCAGACATTTTCTTTGGTTTGGCAGAACACACTATAATGCCATACATCTGTACTTTGCTAAGGATCCTCCTTTCTTCTCCCTTCTCCTCTGTAATGTGGAGACGCGGCCAAATCACACCGAGCAAAGTTCATAAAACGGGAAAGAAATAACAAAAAACACCTAAGAAAATAATCAAACCGCTCTCCGCTTTCTGAAGGTTTAATGCTTGTTTAGTGAGAATGAATGCAATTTTCATATTTATTTGCATAAAATCATACCACATCTACAAACTCCATTTATTTTCTGCAGGCGGTAAGAGATCGCATTACACTCGGCCGCGCCGCTAACATTTAACTGCTTCAGGGCCGGAGGATAAAGGGGAAGATGATTGGTCGGGCTGTCGAGGAATCCCAAATCACTGTCATGTTTTGTGTGATGTTTCTGGTGTCCCATCTACATCAATTACACCCCTCCTGCAACCATCACCACCAGCATCAATATGACTACAACCACCAACATCTCTAACACCCCCACCACTATGATTGGAAAATAACCAATGTCATCACCACCACTACTACTAGAACCTAAGCCAAACCACCACCACCATCACTACCTCCACCACTAGTACTGGAAACGCCAACACTATCACCCCCATTACTAGAACGTAAGCCAAGCCACCACCACCATCACTACCTCCACCACTAGTAGTGGAAACACCAACACTATCACCATCACTACTAGAACCCAAGCGAAACCACCACCATCACTACCTCCACCACTAGTACTGGAAAAACTAACACTATCACCCCCATTACTAGAAATTAAGCCAAACCACCACAACCATCACTACCTCCACCACTAGTACTGGAAACACCAACACTATCATCCCCATTACTAGAACGTAAGCCAAACCACCACCACCATCACTACCTCCACCACAAGTACTGGAAACACCAACACTATCACCCCCATTACTAGAACGTAAGCCAAACCACCACCACCATCACTACCTCCACCACTACTACTGGAAACACTATCAGCTCCAGCACCATTACTACTTGGACCTAAGCCAAACCACTAGCACCATCACTACTGGAAACACCACCACCTCTATCACCACCACTACTAGAACCCAAGCCAAACCACCACCACCATCACTACCTCCACCACTAGTACTGGAAACACCAACACTATAACCACCATTACTAGAACATAAGCCAAACCACCACCACCATCACTACCTCCAACATTAGTACTGGAAACACGAACACTATCACCCCCATTACTAGAATGTAAGCCAAACCACCACCACCATCACTACCTCCACCACTAGTACTGGAAACACCAACACTATCACCCCCATTACTGGAACGGAAGCCAAACCACCAACACCATCACTACCTCCACCACTAGTACTGGAAACACCAACACTATCACCCCCATTACTAGAATGTAAGCCAAACCACCACCACCATCACTACCTCCACCA
Source organism: Allobates femoralis (assembly GCA_033576535.1). Taxonomy (NCBI): domain Eukaryota; kingdom Metazoa; phylum Chordata; class Amphibia; order Anura; family Aromobatidae; genus Allobates; species Allobates femoralis. The sequence continues at coordinate 12,223,580 of JARQOC010000012.1, forward strand.
CTAGTACTGGAAACACCAACACTATCACCCCCATTACTAGAATGTAAGCCATACCACCACCACCATCACTACCTCCATCCCTAGTACTGGAAACACCAACACTATCACCCCCATTACTAGAATGTAAGCCATACCACCACCACCATCACTACCTCCATCACTAGTACTGGAAACACCAACACTATCACCCCCATTACTGGAACGGAAGCCAAACCACCAACACCATCACTACCTCCACCACTAGTACTGGAAACACCAACACTATCATCACCATTACTAGAATGTAAGCCAAACCACCACCACCATCACTACCTCCACCACTAGTACTGGAAACACCAACACTATCACCCCCATTACTGGAACGGAAGCCAAACCACCAACACCATCACTACCTCCACCACTAGTACTGGAAACACCAACACTATCACCCCCATTACTAGAATGTAAGCCAAACCACCACCACCATCACTACCTCCACCACTAGTACTGGAAACACCAACACTATCATCACCATTACTAGAATGTAAGCCAAACCACCACCACCATCACTACCTCCACCACTAGTACTGGAAACACTAACATTATCACCCCCATTACTAGAACATCAGCCAAACCACCACCACCATCACTACCTCCACCACTAGTACTGGAAACACCAACACTATCATCACCATTACTAGAATGTAAGCCAAACCACCACCACCATCACTACCTCCACCACTAGTACTGGAAACACTAACATTATCACCCCCATTACTAGAACATCAGCCAAACCACCACCACCATCACTACCTCCACCACTACTACTGGAAACACCAACACTATCACCCCATTACTAGAATGTAAGCGAAACCACCACTACCATCACTACCTCCACCACTAGTAGTGGAAACACCAACACTATCATCCCCGTTACTAGAATGTAAGCGAAACCACCACCACCATCACTACCTTCACCAATAGTACTGGAAACACCAACACTACCACCCCCATTAATAGAATGTAAGCGAAACCACCACTACAATCACTACCTCCACCACTAGTACGGGAAACACCAACACTACCACCATCACTACTAGAACCCAAGCTAAACCACCACCACCATCACTACCTCCACACTAGTACTGGAAACACCAACACTATCATCCCCATTACTAGAATGTAAGCCAAACCACCACCACCATCACTATCTTCACCACTAGTACTGGAAACACTATCAGCTCCAGCACCATCACTACTAGAACCTAAGCCAAACCAGCAGCACCATCACTACTACTGGAAACACCACCACCTCTATCACCACCACTACTAGAACCTATGCCAAACCACCAGCACCATCATCACCTCCAGCACAGCTACTGGAAACACCAGCACTATCACCTCCATTACAAGAACCTAAGCCAAACCACCAGCACCATCACTATACTTGAAACATCAACACTCTATCACCACCTCTACTAGAACCTAAGCCAAACCACCAGCACCACCACCTCTACTACTACTATTGGAAGCACCAACACTTTTAGCGACATCACTACTAAAATCAAAACCGTACCACCTCTACCATAACTGGAAAAACCTCCAGCACAATCACTACTAGAACCTAAGACAAACCACCAGCACCATCAGTACCTTCACCACTAGCACTGGAAGCACCAACCTTATCACAACCACTACTAGAACCTAAGCCAAACCACCACCACCATCACTAATTTAACCACTACTACTGGAAACACCAACACCTCTAGCACCATCACTACTAGGACCTAAGCCATAGTCATCATCACTTTAACCACCTCCATTGCAAACCATCACTCCTTGTCACGCGGGGACATATGAGTCCTAGCACGCGGTGCATCACAAGGGGTAACAACGGGGATGTAAATGAAGGGAGGCCCTAGTTGTAGGGATAAGGGAAACTGGTCCTGACACTAACCCGTGTCTGTACCCCGAGCTCCCCTAATGTCCCTTTACGGGTCTTTCCTCATATTGACATCACATGTCTTGTCCCTTGCTATCCCTCCACTCACCCTGGTTAGTGCAAAGGCCGATAAGCACACTAGTCTCAGCTCTGAAGTAATGAGACACAAATAAACAAGGACAGACGGAGGGACATAGACAAAAAGGATATTGTTTAAATTCTAAGGATTGCAGTGACACACCAGAGCGGCAAGCAACACAACTTCAACTTGACCCAGAGACTTGCTCCCTCCAAGGTGGTCAGTATAGAATTGGATTCAATAACCGGCATTAGATGATGGATCATGTGACTATTTAAAGTGGAGGGGAGTGGTCACAACATTTTTGCACCTGAGATAAGACTAAACACAGAACTAGTAGCAAGGAAAGAGTTCTTAACCCCTGCAGCACCTAAAAAAAAGAATATACATTTAAAAAAAATTACCCTCAGATCCCAGACTTGTCAAAAGGTCTCTCAAGATTGGGACACACCAATGTCACCCCTACTGGAAAACTGCCCGACATATGTACCCTGTTAAATCGCTACCACTAACCTCAATATCATCACAGCCACCACTGCTACAGCTCTATGATCATTTTCCTTGCAATCGCCTCTATCATTATTACCTTGATTTCAACCACCATCATCACTATCACTACAACCACCATCATCACTATTACTACAACCACCATCATCACTATTACTACAACCACCATCATCACTATTACTACAACCACCATCATCACTATCACTACAACCATCATCGTCACCGCTTTCACCACTAATAAAGCTACATTGTTGGGCACTGAGACCCTATCAGATATCAAGGGATTATAGGAGTTACAAGCACACACACACGCGAAATCTGCATTGTTCTTTAGGATTTAAACCTCAGCTGCTGCAGAACATCTTTTGGAAAAATGGTGGAGGAGCTTGTGTCAATCGGTGGAAAGGGAGCTTCAGTAATCTGGATTTATACTATGCATAGAAACAACTAAAGCCATTCACACTGCAAATAAAAGCAACTTCTATATGGCGCCATTCTAAACCCACCGTTATAGAGTGACAAGACAGAGAAGGAGTGACGGCCACTGCGGACAACCAGCCTCAGACCACTAACATATAGAAAGAGAGACCAGACGACAGTGCCGGCCGATGACGTCTCCAGGACTGAATTGCACCATAGGGCTGTTTTATTTTTTTGCCATATTGATCTGCAATGTCTGCACTATGAGCCGATGCGCTGCTGGATGAGGAATGAGCAGGGCCCAGTACACACCTGGTCATTATAACATCCACAGGACTAAAATTAATTATTCCTACTACATTAAAATATATTTTATTATGGAGCACATTTCACTCTTCCCCCACCCGACAGGTTGTAACGCCAATAATTCTCTGCAGGTGTTCGGTTTGGTAAAGTATTTAAGGACATTATACAATTAAAGCGACACTCTCCGATTTTAAGAAACAAACCATATAATGTCACATGCAGCACGTCTCCTTATATATCTAGATTAGAACAATGCTCAACGCAAACCTGCAGCGAGGAAGCAAGAGGTGAAGAGACAGACGTTTACATGTGCCCTTATATACAAGAATATAACTACTATAATACTGCCCCTATATACAAGAATATAACTACTATAATACTACCCCTATGTACAAGAATATAACTACTATAATACTGCCCCTATATACAAGAATATAACTACTATAATACTGCTCCTATATACAAGAATATAACTACTATAATACTGCCCCTATATACAAGAATATAACTACTATAATACTACCCCTATGTACAAGAATATAACTACTATAATACTGCCCCTATATACAAGAATATAACTACTATAATACTGCCCCTATATACAAGAATATAACTACTATAATACTACCCCTATGTACAAGAATATAACTACTATAATACTGCCCCTATATACAAGAATATAACTACTATAATACTGCTCCTATATACAAGAATATAACTAATATAATACTGCTCCTATATACAAGAATATAACTACTATAATACTGCTCCTATGTACAAGAATATAACTACTATAATACTGCTCCTATGTACAAGAATATAACTACTATAATACTGCTCCTATGTACAAGAATATAACTACTATAATACTGCTCCTATATACAAGAATATAACTACTATAATACTGCTCCTATGTACAAGAATATAACTACTATAATACTGCTCCTATATACAAGAATATAACTACTATAATACTGCCCCTATATACAAGAATATAACTACTATAATACTGCCCCTATATACAAGAATATAACTGCTATAATACTGCACTCTATATACAAGAATATAACTACTATAATACTGCTCCTATATACAAGAATATAACTACTATAATACTGCCCTTATATACAAGAATATAACTACTGTGATACTGCTCCTATATACAAGAATATAACTACTATAATACTGCCCCTATGTACAAGAATATAACTACTATAATACTGCCCCCTATGTACAAGAATATAACTACTATAATACTGTCCTATATACAAGAATATAACTACTATAATACTGCCCCTATATACAAGAATATAACTGCTATAATACTGCTCCTATATACAAGAATATAACTACTATAATACTGCTCCTATATACAAGAATATAACTACTATAATACTGCTCCTATGTACAAGAATATAACTACTATAATACTGCTCCTATGTACAAGAATATAACTACTATAATACTGCTCCTATGTACAAGAATATAACTACTACTAGCTGTGAGCCCGATGCAAATGCATCGGGATTCTAGAACGTGCATTAATTTGATTATAGTAGTTATAGCTACTTTTTGAGGGAGTCCAATACTTTTTTTGGGGGGTCCAATACTTTTTGGGGGGGGTGCAATACTTATTGGGGCGCGTTCAATGCTTTTTGGGGTGCGTTCAATACTTATTGGGGCGCGTTCAATGCTTTTTGGGGTGCGTTCAATGCTTTTTGGGGCGTGTTCAATACTTTTTGGGGGGCGTTCAATACTTATTGGGGTGTGTTCAATACTTTTTGGGGCGCGTTCAATACTTTTTGGGGCGCGTTCAATACTTATTGGGGTGCGTTCAATACTTTTTTGGGCGCGTTCAATACTTATTGGGGTGTGTTCAATACTTTTTGGGGCGCGTTCAATACTTTTTGGGGCGCGTTCAATACTTATTGGGGTGCGTTCAATACTTTTTTGGGCGCGTTCAATACTTATTGGGGTGTGTTCAATACTTATTGGGACGCGTTCAATACTTTTTGTGGCGCGTTCAATACTTTTTGGGGCGCGTTCAATACTTATTGGGGTGCGTTCAATACTTTTTGGGGCGCGTTCAATACTTATTGGGGTGTGTTCAATACTTATTGGGACGCGTTCAATACTTTTTGTGGCGCGTTCAATACTTTTTGGGGCGCGTTCAATACTTATTGGGGTGCGTTCAATACTTTTTGGGGCGCGTTCAATACTTATTGGGGTGTGTTCAATACTTATTGGGGTGTGTTCAATACTTTTTGGGGCGCGTTCAATACTTTTTGGGGCGCGTTCAATACTTATTGGGGTGCGTTCAATACTTTTTGGGGCGCGTTCAATACTTATTGGGGTGTGTTCAATACTTTTTGGGGTGTGTTCAATACTTATTGGGACGCGTTCAATACTTTTTGGGGCGCGTTCAATACTTATTGTGACGCGTTCAATACTTATTGGGGTGTGTTCAATACTTTTTGGGGCGCGTTCAATACTTTTTGGGGCGCGTTCAATACTTATTGGGGTGCGTTCAATACTTTTTGGGGCGCGTTCAATACTTATTGGGGTGTGTTCTATACTTTTTGGAGTGCTTTGCTGGGCTAAACCTGAATGGTGCACAGGGGGTTAATCACATGTCAGGTCTGTGTGTGAGTGAAGATGTGCTGATTGACTCACTGGGTTGCAGCTGGCAGTGAGAAGGCTGGATAGGAACCTGCCAGGTGTCTGAGCGAGGAGAGGACGATTCAGAAGTTCAGAGCACTGCCATGTGAAGTCTGAGGATGCCTGGAAGTGATGACCAGTGTCCAGGCCAGTGGTAAGTGATGGGACAGTGTCAAGGGCAGGTGGTGACAGCTGATTGGGACATTGAGGGGAGGGGGGGCTGTGCGGCCATTGAGGGGGGGGGGGGTCTGTGCGGCCATTGAGGGGGGGGGGGGTCTGTGCGGCCATTGGGGGGTGGGCGGCATTGGGGGGGGTGTCTGTGCGGCCATTGGGGGGGGTCTGTGCGGCCATTGAGGGGGGGGGTTGTGGGCCATGAGGGGGGGGTCTGTGCGGCCATTGAGGGGGGGGGGTCTGTGCGGCCATTGAGGGGGGGGGGTCTGTGCGGCCATTGAGGGGGGGGGGGGTCTGTGCGGCCATTGAGGGGGGGGTTCTGTGCGGCCATTGGGGGGGGGTTCTGTGCGGGTAGTAGTAGGATGATGATGATGATGATGATGATGATGATGATGATGATGATGATGATGATGATGATGATGATGATGATGATGATGATTTATTGATATCATCATCCCCTTAGAAGGTATAGGGAGATATACTGTGGTAGCGACTCGCGAGGCTCGGCCACAAAGCTAGCGAGTTCCCGCTGAGGCTAGCGAGTCGCTACCTGACCGGGAAATCGCTAGCTTTGTGGCCGAGCCTCTGGTTCTATTTTCGGCCAGCGACTCCCAATGGCCGCTTAGCGGCCATTGCTCGCACTAAAGCTAGCGACTCGCAATGGCCTCGCGGCCATTGCTCGCGCAGCTGACGCCTCGCATTGGCCGCTACGCGGCCAATGCTTCGCCGTGGTGACGTCACAGTGTGACATATCCACGGCACGTTTTTTTGGTCCGACACAAAAATGTCTTAGACAATTATATAGTAGATAATACTGCCCCTATATACAAGAATATAACTACTATATTACTGCCCCTATGTACAAGAATATAACTACTATAATACTGCCCCTATATACAAGAATATAACTACTATAATACTGCTCCTATGTACAAGAATATAACTACTATAATACTGCTCCTATGTACAAGACTATAACTACTATAATACTGCCCCTATATACAAGAATATAACTACTATAATACTGCCCCTATATACAAGAATATAACTACTATAATACTGCTCCTATGTACAAGAATATAACTACTATAATACTGCCCCTATGTACATGAATATAACTACTATAATACTGCTCCTATGTACAAGAATATAACTTACTATAATACTGCCCCTATATACAAGAATATAACTACTATAATACTGCTCCTATATACAAGAATATAACTACTATAATACTGCTCCTATATACAAGAATATGACTACTATAATACTGCTCCTATATACAAGAATATAACTACTATAATACTGCTCCTATATAGAAGAATATAACTACTATAATACTGCTCCTATATACAAGAATATAACTACTATAATACTGCTCTTATATACAAGTATATAGCTACTATAACACTGCTCCTATATACAAGAATATAACTTCTATAATACTGCTCTTATGTACAAGAATATAACTACTATAATACTGCTCCTATATACAAGAATATAACTACTATAATACTGCCCCTATATACAAGAATATAACTACTATAATACTGCCCCTATATATACAAGAATATAACTACTATAATACTGCACCCTATATACAAGAATATAACTACTATAATACTGCTCCTATGTACAAGAATATAACTACTATAATACTGCTCCTATATATAAGAATATAACTACTATAATACTGCTCTTATATACAAGTATATAACTACTATAACACTGCTCCTATATACAAGAATATAACTACTATAATACTGCTCCTATGTACAAGAATATAACTACTATAATACTGCTCCTATATACAAGAATATAACTACTATAATACTGCCCCTATATACAAGAATATAACTACTATAATACTGCTCCTATGTACAAGAATATAACTACTATAATACTGCCCCTATGTACAAGAATATAACTACTATAATACTGCTCCTATATACAAGAATATAACTACTATAATACTGCCCCTATATACAAGAATATAACTACTATAATACTGCCCCTATATACAAGAATATAACTACTATAATACTGCCCCTATATACAAGAATATAACTACTATAATACTGCTCCTAAGTACAAGAATATAACTACTATAATACTGCCCCTATATACAAGAATATAACTACTATAATACTGCTCCTATATACAAGACTATAACTACTATAATACTGCTCCTATGTACAAAGTATAAGTGTTATCATACTCTGCCTATCACTTATGGTCCCACTGATTTATTGAATGATAATATATTTGCAGTATTCATCTTTGCGCTCCTATGTCACGTTATGTGATTGGACCATAACGATGTCGGGTAATTTCTTGGGCGAGGGGTTTTTCTGTACATGGTGAAAAGTAATCTGTGTTGAGGTCAGGTCTGACACCAGGAGGGGACGGGTTGTGGCACCTCATATCTCAGCGGTATCCACCTGCGTACAGTTTGGCCGGTGCCGCTCTACAGTCAAGTCCTGGAAAAGTCATCAAGCGTGAAATGTAATTAGGCTCTTAATGACTCATCAGCCGAACCATTAGGATTTTCATCGTTCAGATTATTTGCTTCAGTGCAAGGAACGTAAACTTGGGACCCCGAGCGCTGGAACGGGCACAACATGTGGCCCTAATGGAGCCGCCGGCGTGGGCTCGGGAACGCGGTGTAATGTTAGGTGGTTGCTGGATCTTTGTGTTGACAAACATCATCCATATGGCGCTTACTTCCCCGGGTCATCATAGTCCTTCCACCTCCTTCTATTATATAACCATTAACCTCAGATTCTGCTTTTACCTTTTTATGGATTAAGCATTATAAATTATTTTTTATTATAAAAAATGTATTTTAATTTCTTCAACATATTTCTTATTTAAGTTTTGAATATACAGGAACTTCTGAACGAATTAGAATCATCAAAAAGTGACTATTTCAGTAATTCAATACATAAACCGTAACACATCTATTATATAGAGTCATTACACACAGAGGGATCTATTTCATGGGTTTATTTATGTTAATGTTGATGATTAATGAAAACCTAAAGGTCGTTATCTCAGAAAATTAAAGTAGGAAGAAATACAAAAGTGCAAAATAATTTAATACATGAAAATAAATGTAAAAGGTGGTAAAATGTGAATGGTATACAATCAGCCCAGTGTTACAAAGCATGGTAAGGAGTGAACAAGGCAGAGTGTCTGACCAGTGTGGTCCTACGTTAATGCCAGGAATTCACAAAAGACTGCAATGGTCAGAAATACATTGTCTTGTTCACTCCTTGCCCTGCTCTGTAATGGTGGGGTGAATTCTTACCGTTTGGATGTTGACTAAGGACCATATGTGGAGACACGGGGGTCAGTGGGTGCTCTCTTCTGTGGAGACACGGGGGTCAGTGGGTGATCTCCTCTGTGGAGACACGGGGGTCAGTGGGTGATCTCCTCTGTGGAGACATGGGGGTCAGTGAGTGCTCTCCTCTGTGTGGAGACACGGGAGTCAGTGGGTGATCTCCTCTGTGGAGACATGGGGGTCAGTGGGTGCTCTCCTCTGTGGAGACACGGGGGTCAGTGGGTGATCTCCTCTGTGGAGACATGGGGGTCAGTGAGTGCTCTCCTCTGTGTGGAGACACGGGAGTCAGTGGGTGATCTCCTCTGTGGAGACATGGGGGTCAGTGGGTGCTCTCCTCTGTGGAGACACGGGGGTCAGTGGGGGCTCTCCTCTGTGGAGACACGGGGGTCAGTGGGTGCTCTCCTCTGTGGAGACACGTGGGTCAGTGGGTGCTCTCCTCTGTGGAGACACGTGGGTCAGTGGGTGCTCTCCTCTGTGGAGACACGGGGGTCAGTGGGTCCCCTCCTCTGTGGAGACACGGGGGTCAGTGGGTGCTCTCCTCTGTGGAGACACGGGGGTCAGTGGGGGCTCTCCTCTGTGGAGACATGGGGGGCAGTGGGTGCTCTCCTCTCTGTGGAGACACGGGGGTCAGTGGGTGCTCTCCTCTGTGGAGACACGGGGGTCAGTGGGGCTCTCCTCTGTGGAGACACGGGGGTCAGTGGGTGCTCTCCTCTGTGGAGACACGGGGGTCAGTGGGTGCTCTCCTCTGTGGAGACACGGGGGTCAGTGGGTGCTCTCCTCTGTGTAGACACTGGGGTCAGTAGGTGCTCTCCTCTGTGGAGACACGGGGGTCAGTGGGTGCTCTCCTCTGTGGAGACACGGGGGTGTCAGTGGGTGCTCTCCTCTGTGGAGACACGGGGGTCAGTGGGTGCTCTCCTCTGTGGAGACACGGGGGTCAGTGGGTGCTCTCCTCTGTGGAGACACGGGGGTGTCAGTGGGTGCTCTCCTCTGTGGAGACACGGGGGTCAGTGGGTGCTGTCCTGTGGCGCCCCACAACGAGTGCGTCACAAGAGTGTATTACAGTCCAGACTGAAGCTGTAATATGCTCTGACTAGGCAATGACACGGTTAATTCAGAGCTCCATACCCCACATGCACATCAGTATAGAGGGCCAATAAGGTCCTGGTGGGCGGAGTGCAGTGGTAGAGTGTAGGAGAAGTTAGTGAGACAGGGTCTGCATCTGGAGGAGAGAGGAGAGTAACGTAGGAGCGGGGGCTCCGCACAGTTCCGTGCAGCCCCCGGGCCATCACCCCGGTCGGGTGTCATCACCTGAGACCTAAACCACCGGGATCGGGCATTAATATACGGGTTCCAAAAACTCCCGTGCCCATTTACAGCCGGTTTACTGGTACTGAAGCTAGGAGTAGTTCAACACTTCTATGCGAACCAGGAGTGGAAGGGACCGCTTTACAGGAGCACCCCACCACCGCCAAAAGCAGTCGTCTAACCAGCGGTGTACCCACCAAGGGACCCAAGGCTCCCCAAAACACCCGGAACGTATACCCCGGATAGGGCATTGAAGCAGCCTCCCTGTACCCGATCTGGTATTCCTGGGCGACAACGGCAACACAAGTAGTTAGAATGGAGGAACACCGCGGAGCTCTGAGGAACACTGGTCATTGCTGAGTCCACCCGGTCCGTTACCCGTTAACTGTATGCCATGTACTATCTGATGGTTACAGTAAAGAACCCGTTACAGAGACTTACAGTGTCCGTGCTTTCTTAAGAACTGTCCATCTCCGCGCACTAAGGTAACCGCAGCTGCCTCAGAACATGTTGTGCAGCATCTGGCTCTGGGGATCATCGCTTAGCCTGTGGGGAGCGTTCCATCTTGCTGCATTCCATCCCCCAGAGGCCCCGCAGCGCCGGTACAGTTACCGGAACACTCATAGGTGGCGTCACGACAAATTAACCCCTAAACTGTTCAACCAACGACGTCTTTATTGAATCTGGACCACCAGGCCCCACTACCGGCAGGCGCGGTCTATCCGTGACAAGAGGAAAGAAGAAAACGCCTGTCAACTGGAGTCCCGGCCCGTTGGTGGGGTCAGATACTCCTCTGTGGAGACACGGGGGTCAGTGGGTGATCTCCTCTGTGGAGACACGGGGGTCAGCGGGTGCTCTCCTCTGTGAAGACACGGGGGTCAGTGGGTGCTCTCCTCTGTGGAGACACGGGGGTCAGTGGGTGCTCTCCTCTGTGGAGACACGGGGGTCAGTGGGGGCTCTCCTCTGTGGAGACACGGGGGTCAGTGGGTGCTCTCCTCTGTGGAGATAGGTGGGTCAGAGGGTGATCTCCTCTGTGGAGACACGGGGGTCAATGGGTGCTCTCCTCTGTGGAGACACAGGGGTCAGTGGGTGCTCTCCTCTGTGGAGACACGGGGTCAGTGGGTGCTAGCCTCTGTGGAGACACGGGGGTCAGTGGGTGTTCTCCTCTGTGGAGACACGGGGGTCAGTGGGGGCTCTCCTCTGTGGAGACACGGGGGTTAGTGGGAGCTCTCCTCTGTGGAGACACGGGGATCAGTGGGTGCTCTCCTCTGTGGAGACACGGGGGTCAGTGGGTGCTCTCCTCTGTGGAGATATGAGGGTCAGTGGGGGCTCTCCTCTGTGGAGACACGGGGGTCAGTGGGTGCTCTCCCCTGTGGAGACACAAGGGTCAGTGGGTGCCCTCCTCTGTGGAGACACAGGGGTCAGTGGGTGCTCTCCTCTGTGGAGACATGGGGGTCAGTGGGTGCTCTCCTCTGTGGAGACAGGGGGTCAGTGGGTGCTCTCCTCTGTGGAGACACGGGGATCAGTGCGTGCTCTCCTCTGTGGAGTCACGGGGGTCAGTGGGTGCTCTCCTCTGTGGAGACACGGGAGTCAGTAGGTGCTCTCCTTTGTGGAGACACGGGGTCAGTGGGTGCTCTCCTCTGTGGAGACACGGGGGTCAGTGGGTGCTCTCCTCTGTGGAGACACGGGGGTCAGTGGGTGCTCTCCTCTGTGGAGACACGGGGGTCAGTGGGTGCTCTCCTCTGTGGAGACACAGGGGTCAGTGGGTGTTCTCCTCTGTGGAGACACGGGGGTCAGTGGGGGCTCTCCTCTGTGGAGACACGGGGGTCAGTGGGTGCTCTCCTCTGTGGAGACAGAGGAGAGCAGTGGGTGCTCTCCTCTGTGGAGACACGGGGGTCAGTGGGTGCTCTCCTCTGTGGAGACACGGGGGTCAGTGGGTGCTCTGATACATTCAATATCTTGTCATACCATGCCTGATGAAGAGACCTGAGTGGTCTCGAAAGCTTGCCTTATAACATCATTTATTTTATTTTTGTTAGCCATTAAAAGGTATCACAACCACAAGATTTTTAACTTGTTTCTCACACTGAGAGCAATCAACATTTTCTCAACTGGCTAACACGGTACCAAACCTTTTTCTCCTCTGTGGGGGCCAGTGGGTGCTCTCTGTGGAGACATGGGGGGGCAGTGGGTGCTTTACTCTGTTGAAACACAGGGGTCAGTGAGTGCTCTCCTCTATGAAAACACGGGGGTGGCAGTGGGTGCTCTTGAGTCACCCACCGGGGCCGTGGGGTACTTTGAACAAGGCCCTCTTGTCGTCGTCTTGGGCTACAGGATGTCACGGTGTCTATATGGAGTCATCGGGGTCAGTGGGTGATCTCCTCTGTGGAGACACGGGGGTCAGTGGGTGCTCTCTGGGGAGTCACGGGGGTCAGTGGCTGCTCTCGTTCGCTGGCCGGGCTGACTTTAGAAAGAACGCATGGACCAGGGCTCATCCGAACGCCCAAACTCCTTACTCGATGGGCAGAACACTACTCAGATAACACAGGGTGAGTGAACCACACAATAGTAACACTTTATTGAATCTCCAACAGTCAAAGACATATAACACATAACCAAGCATAAAGCACAGTGTAACAGGCAGAGTCTCACCAGGGAATAAAATATTCGTGCTTTTGGGGCTTCCCGGGCCAACTACCCCAGTCCAGCAGCACCCACTTTTGGCGGCCACCCACTGAAAAGAGATAGCAACAGGCTTAGGAAGCTGAGCTGTCTGTAACCAGATGACTGAATTGTCCCAACCTGAATATCTTCCAGCCGAACCCTAGGATCCTAGACTGAACTCCTGTAGATTGTGATCCAGGTTATCATCTTCTGGCCAGCACTGACGTCCCTAGGCTGATGTCCTGTAGCATATGCAGACACAATGTGATCCTGGCAGCTGGAACCGAAGCTCCTAGGCTGAGGCCACATAGCATATGGACTGGTGACTGAAGCAAGGCCTTCTTATAACCCGAGCCTTCATCTCAGGGTATTGTGGTTTTACAGGAGTGGTGGGATAAGGCTGTTTTCTTATTGCTTGACAGTTCAATCCAACTGCATAATTTTCCTATAAGTGATGTAGATAGGAGGGGGCTGAGGTAAATTACATTTAGTTTGCAATCCACAAATCATGACAATGGGGGCTCCGAGCAGCCTGATAGGAAACAATGATCCACTTCCCAAGAGTCAGCAAACAAAAGAACAACACGTCTGACCAAATTAAGAACACTAACCCATGGCATGCATTGAAAAAGATTGTGTCGTCACACCGCACTGATCAGACGTGCGTTGCCTTATTCACTCCTTGCTGTGCTCTGTACCGCTGTGCTGATTCGTTATCATTTGGATATTGACTAAGGACCATGCTGGTCAGAAATGTGTTGTACAGTGAGTGCATGAACACAGTGTCAGTGCATACACGCTCTCACTCATCTCTCCTGCTCGCAGAACTCAGGATCACATAGTAGTGGATAGCCCATGTAGACTAGAGAGAGGAGAGTGTACCCACACTAACACTGTTCATGCTCTTGCTTGGCTCTTGCGGTGTTGATGTGCCCCTGAATGGCTGGGAATTCAATATGGGTAGCGAGTATTTTCGGCAGGCGAGCACTATCACTCAAGCTAAGGGAAAGTGAATGCCAATTGAGGGAATAGAACAGTGCACCAAATGGAGCCTTTGACCCACTACAGTCACACTGAGAACCCTCATGATATATAATCAGCTTTTATGTCTATCTATAGTACAGGTAGGAGTTTTAAATTTGGTGCAAATTTCTAAAATATTTTTTCAAGAGGCTTCACAAGATCCTCAGGGGCATTTTTTCAAAGGGGTGTGGCTCACATGATCCTCGGGGGTGTGTCTTTAAGATGCTATGAAGAATTACTCTGGGATCAACACCCCCTTGTAAAGACCATATAATAATTAGCAGTAATTCCACTACCCTGAGCCTGTACCTGCCTGATCCCTGTCCCATGTTCTGTTCCCTGTTCCATATCCTCTGCTCCATGACTCACTTGCGTCTCATCCTAGAAGCCTGCTATGCTATGTACTGCACAGACCCTGCTGCACTAGGCACCTACCTGCTCAGAGACTGCTGTGCTATGCTTGTAGACTGCCTTATTCCATCCCTGTCCTAGTGGTCAACTGTCACAGCCCACCTTGTGGTCCAGTGGAGCCACTCCCGGATGCTTGCCCTCATGTTGAGCGAACATTGACATTGTGTTTTTGTCATGTGCCTCCGACATGTTTGACGACTAATAGCCGCCATCCACTGGACCTGGACCATCCTTTGGACCTGGGATCCTTTGTTGGTCACATCCAAGCTCCTTTCCAAGGTAATATTCGGGGCCAATCTTAGATGGAGTCCAACTCCTAGAAGATACAATCCAATGACTATAGCATCGGGAGAATGAGAACATCCTTGCATTGATACTGATGAGTCTTTCTACCACTTTCCAGCCAAATGGATGCCGATATAGCCGGGTGTTGCCCATTAGAGCCAATCAACTCGGGTTTTTCTACTTTCCTGCTATGAACCCCATTGGCTCATATCACATGTAGGACTGGAAACAAATTGTTATATTCTGTCTCACATTCCTCCTATTGGCCGGTATGGTGGCTCAGTGGTTAGCACTCTCGGATGGCTCAATGGTTAGCACTGTATAGTGGATCAGTGGTTAACACTCTCTGGTGGCTCAGTGGTTAGCACTGTATATGGTGGCTCAGTGGTTAGCACTGTATATGGTGGCTCAGTGGTTAGCACTGTATAAGGTGGCTCAGTGGTTAGCACTGTATATGGTGGCTCAGTGGTTAGCACTGTATATGGTGGCTCAGTGGTTAGCACTGTATATAGTGGCTCAGTGGTTAGCACTGTATATGGTGGCTCAGTGGTTAGCTCTGTATATGGTGGCTCAGTGGTTAGCACTGTATACGGTGGCTCAGTGGTTAGCACTGTATGGTGGCTCATTGGTTAGCACTCTATGGTGGCTCAGTGGTTAGCTCTGTATATGGTGGCTCAGTGGTTAGCACTGTATATGGTGGCTCAGTGGTTAGCTATGTATGGTGGCTCAGTGGTTAGCAATGTATACGGCGGCTCAGTGGTTAGCACTGTATATGGTGGCTCAGTGGTTAGCACTGTATATGGTGGCTCAGTGGTTAGCACTGTATATGGTGGCTCAGTTATTAGCACTGTATATGGTGGCTCAGTGGTTAGCACTGTATATGGTGGCTCAGTGGTTAGCAGTGTATATGGTGGCTCAGTGGTTAGCACTGTATATGGTGGCTCAGTGGTTAGCACTGTATATGGTGGCTCAGTGGTTAGCACTGTATGATGGCTCAGTGGTTAGCACTGTATACGGTGGCTCAGTGGTTAGCACTGTATATGGTGGCTCAGTGGTTAGCACTGTATATGGTGGCTCAGTGGTTAGCACTGTATATGGTGGCTCAGTGGTTAGCACTGTATACGGTGGCTCAGTGGTTAGCACTGTATGGTGGCTCAGTGGTTAGCACTGTATATGATGGCTCAGTGGTTAGTACTGTATACGGTGGCTCAGTGGTTAGCACTGTATACGGTGGCTCAGTGGTTAGCACTGTATATGGTGGCTCAGTGGTTAGCACTGTATATGGTGGCTCAGTGGTTAGCACTGTATGATGGCTCAGTGGTCAGCACTGTATACGGTGGCTCAGTGGTTAGCACTGTATATGATGGCTCAGTGGTTAGCACTGTATATGGTGGCTCAGTGGTTAGCACTGTATACGGTGGCTCAGTGGTTAGCACTGTATGGTGGCTCAGTGGTTAGCACTGTATATGATGGCTCAGTGGTTAGCACTGTATACGGTACTTCAGTGGTTAGCACTGTATATGGTGGCTCAGTGGTTAGCACAGTATATGGTGGCTCAGTGGTTAGCACTGTATATGGTGGGTTAGTGGTTAGCACTGTATATGGTGTCTCAGCGATTAGCACTGTATATGGTGGGTCAGTGGTTAGCACTGTATATGGTGGCTCAGTGGTTAGCACTGTATATGGTAGCTCAGTGGTTAGCACTGTATGGTGGCTCAGTGGTTAGCACTGTATAAGGTGGCTCAGTGGTTAGCACTGTATATGGTGGCTCAGTGGTTAGCACTATATGATGGCGCAGTGGTTAGCACTGTATGGTGGCTCAGTGGTTAGCACTGTATATGGTGGCTCAGTGGTTAGCACTGTATGGTGGCTCAGTGGTTAGCACTGTATATGGTGGCTCAGTGGTTAGCACTGTATATGGTGGCTTAGTGGTTAGCACTGTTTAGTGGATCAGTGGTTAACACTCTCTGGTGGCTCAGTGGTTAGCACTGTATGGTGGCTCAGTGGTTGGCACTGTATGGTGGCTCAGTGGTTAGCACTGTATGGTGGCTCAGTGGTTAGCACTGTATGGTGGCTCAGTGGTTAGCACTGTATGGTGGCTGAGTGGTTAGCACTCTCTGGTGGATCAGTGGTTAGCATTCTATAGTGGCTTAGTGGTAAGCACTGTATGGTAGTTCAGTGGTTAGCACTGTATGGTGGCTCAGTGGTTAGCACTGTATTCGGTGGCTCAGTGGTTAGCACTGTATGGTGGCTCAGTGGTTAGCACTGTATGGTGGCTCAGTGGTTAGCACTGTGTGGTGGCTCAGTGGTTAGCACTGTGTGGTGGCTCAGTGGTTAGCACTGTATGGTGGCTCAGTGGTTAGCACTGTATGGTGCCTCAGTGGTTAGCACTGTATGGTGGCTCAGTGGTTAGCACTGTGTGGTGGCTCAGTGGTTAGCACTGTGTGGTGGCTTAGTGGTAAGCACTGTATGGTAGCTCAGTGGTTAGCACTGTGTGGTGGCTCAGTGGTTAGCACTGTATGATGGCTCAGTAGTTAGCACTGTATGGTGGATCAGAGGTTAGCATTCTATAGTGGCTTAGTGGTAAGCACTGTATGATGGGTAAGTGGTTGGTGTCGAGCCCCAGGCCCTGGAGTACTCGGGTATCAGGCTCGGTGGGTGTTTTCACAGGGATGTCACGGGTGGCAGCGCCTGAGCCCTTGGCCTGGGCGACACTTCAATAAGGGGTTATCTACAGGGGGTAAGAGTTTGTTGTTGTCACGTGACGCCACCTGTAGTACCTGGTTATAGGTCACCAGCGCCGCCGCAGTCCTTCGGAGGGCGCTGGTAATGCGGCTGGGATGGCAAAGCTCCCTACAGGTGGAGCTGGGACTCCGGGGCAGCGTGGAGTGAAGGGGCAGCTGGGAGAGGGACTTGAGGTCAGGGTAGGGAGTGGTGGAGCAGTCTATATGGGCACCGGGAACGGAGAGGAATGACGCACACACTCTGAAGAAGTCTCTTTTATCTTTTACTGGTGGTATTCCCAGGTAAAGATGTCCAGAGCACTGTTGTCGGGTGACCAGGTGCACAATGAGTCTCCACAGAAGTGGGTATAAGGCCTCCTCAGGTTCCCTGCAGTCACTGAAGCCCTGTCTGCATACAACACGACTGGCCTCCTCACTTTCTCTGGTCTCTACTCTCTCCTCCTGCGCGGTCCACGGGTTACCCTCTCTGGTCACTGCTGTGCTGATCTACACTACGGTGTCTGGCTCCCTCTTTCTGGGTACGCAGGGGGACCGGGTGACTGAAGTCTCCACGGTGTGCCAGGGTTTTTTTGCAGTCTTGGAGTAATCCTGCAGGTGCGGACCCCCGAAGTCCGGTACGTCTTGGATGAACCTCCACCGGTTCCTCGCTCCCTTACCTTCTGTCCCCCCTCCTAGGCTTGGCTCAACGTAGAAAGGCCACTCCGGGTCAGTGGTTCGGGCCTAACCGTGGCACCAAGCACCAGGACGTCTTCGCAGCTCTCCTAGCGTCTGCACACTCTGACTAACTCCTCCCCCAGCAGCAGTATTTATAGGGGATCTCACCTAAAGTCAGTGAGTAGAGCTCCCCCTACTGTGTCGGGGTGGAAGGTGTTGCATGTAGTATGTACCTGCTGTGGAAACCCAGCTGTGCAGTAGGGAAGGCTGTGGCTACCTGTGTGAGCAGGGCACCACATTAGCACTGTATATGGAGGCTCAGTGGTTAGCACTGTATACGGTGGCTCAGTGGTTAGCACTGTATACGGTGGCTCAGTGGTTAGCACTGTATACAGTGGCTTTGTGGTTAGCACTCTATGGTGGCTCAGTGGTTAACACTCTGTTGTGGCTCAGTGGTTAGCACTGTATATGGTGACTCAGTGGTTAGCACTGTATACAGTGGCTCAGTGGTTAGCACTGTATATGGTGACTCAGTGGTTAGCACTGTATATGGTGGCTCAGTGGTTAGCCTTGTACAATTGCTCAATGGTTATTACTCTATGGTGGCTCAGTGGTTAGCACTGTATACAGTGGCTCAGTGTTTAGCACTCTATGGTGGCTCAGTGGTTAACACTCTGTTGTGGCTCAGTGGTTAGCACTGTATATGGTGACTCAGTGGTTAGCACTGTATATGGTGGCTCAGTGGTTAGCACTGTGTATGGTGGCTCAGTGGTTAGCACTGTATATGGTGGCTCAGTGGTTAGCACTGTATATGGTGGCTCAGTGGTTAGCCTTGTACAATTGCTCAATGTTTATTACTCTATGGTGGCTCAGTGGTTAGCATTGTATACAGCAACTCAGTGGTTAGTACTCTATGGTGGCTCAGTGGTTAGTACTGCAGCCTTGCAGCACTGGGTTCAAATCCCACCAAGGACACCATCTACAGGAGTTTGTATGTTGTCTCTGTGTTCTCGTGAGTTTCCTCCGGGCTTTCCGGTTTCCTCACTCCAAAGACTGATAGGATGTTTAGATTGTGAGCCCCAATGGGGACAGGGTTGAAAATGTTGTAAAGTGATATGGAATTAATAGTGCTGTATAAATGAATAAATATTATATTACTAGCTGTAGAGCCCCGTGTTGTCCGGGCAGAGTAACAAACTGTTCTTAGTTATAAAAAGAGTGTATGTCTGTGTGTATGTATGTCCACTATACGCATCAATCCTGTTCCCCCACACCTACCCCCCAACCCACCCCATCCTCCCACGCTCCCGCCCAAATCTACGCCTCACCTCCCGCCCCCACCCAGAAACTTCTACCCCCAAATCTGCCCCCTCCCTAAAAATGCCTCCCTTAACCTGCACCCCTCCAAACCCACCCCCCACTGCACCCGCACCCCCCAAACCTGCCCCCCCATATCCACACCCCCTATGAACCTTGAGTCAAATGTGGTGTGTGTGCAAAACTTTGTGATTGTAGATGCAATGCTGCGAATTCCTTTAATGAACATACATACATACATTCATTCAATTCTGTAATTCTTGCCTCCCTTTCTTCCATTTCTGTAAGTCTCATTGAGCCGTGATACAGCTTTTCTCTTAGCATGTGATGACAATCATCCAGTCACATTCTTTCTCTTATGAGTCATAAGATCAGAACGATCAGGCAGTGACATGACACGGAATTTTATAAGCTAACATTCTACATTCTATTGTGACATCACAATGGAGGGGGGTGGCTGTGGAGTGGGCATGGCTATCTAGAGTGAATGGGGGGGTTTGCCACATACATGTGCGTGGCTGTGGACTGGGGCTGGGCTATGTGGAGTAAGTGTGGCCACATGCTGGCACACGCACACACATACACTAAATTTATATATTGGATTATTACAGCCATAGTACATATCTGCTCCTGCATATTTTTCTCTCTGGAGCTTATAGAGGGTGTTCACAAAATTACTCCCACTCCTGCACTAATAATTCTCTGCATCCCAAAGATTTCTCCTTTCTGATGGTTCAGAATGGAATTTAGGACCCCTAGTTTTACATTGTAGCAAGAAATAAAAATAATACATAAAAAATACTCAAGTCAAATAATCGCGAACAACTTTATTAAGTTCCTTCAACCAATTTTGCCTTTTTTCTCAGGACCAGTTCTGGAAAGCAATTGCAATTTAGTGAAATAAAGCGGCGGCCCCTGGACAGTATTAAAAAGTGACGTTGTATCGCTGGTTCATATTAAACAAATATTACTGGCTGCATCTCGCTGGAGGAGCCGGGCTGCTGTAACCTGATCCCTCCATAATTAGTACCCCTAGACCGGCTGACATCCCGGGTTAATCCATCTAACCCCCTTAGACTCAAACTAAAAGGGAAAACATAACTGTCTCTGGTGATTTTCCTTTTCACTCACTTACAGAGATTATCCAGAAAGAAAATGAAAATCTATGTATTTACTTAGAAAATAATATAAGTAGTGACCCGATCACTGTGTCAAGGCCTGTTCTTTATTATGACCATTAAAATAGAAAAAAAAATCTTAAAAAATTAAAACTTTTTTTTTACATTGACCTTGAGAAAGAAAATTGTAAAATAAATAACTATATAAATATACAAAATATGAGAAATATTTAGGTGAAAATTGTAAAATAAATAACTACATAAATATAAAAAATATGGAAAATATTTAGGTGAAGATTGTAAAATAAATAACTACATAAATATACAAAATATAAAAAATATTTAGGTGAAAATTGTAAAATAAATAACTACATAAATATAAAAAATATTTAGGTGAAAATTGTAAAATAAATAACTACATAAATATACAAAATATAAAAAATATTTAGGTGAAAATTGTAAAATAAATAACTACATAAATATAAAAAATATGAAAAATATTTAGGTGAAAAATGGCAAATAAATCATAATAAATAAAGAATAAATAATTATATCAATATAAATAAAATGGTCAAAATTGTAAAATAAAGAACTACATAAATATAAACAAAAACAAATATTTAGGAGAAAATTGTAAAATAAATAGTTACATAAATATATTTAAAAAATAATGAAAATTGCAATGTAAATTATAACATAAATATAAAGAAAAAAATAAATAACTACATAAATATTAAAAAAATAGGTACAAATTGTAAAATAAATAACTACATAAATATAAACAAATATATAGGTGAAAAGAGTAAAATAAATAACTACATAAATATAAAAAATATGAAAAATATTTAGGTGAAAAATGTCAAATAAATTATAACAAATAAGGTTAAATAACTAAATAAATATAAAAAAAACCTGTAAAAATTGTAAAATAAATAGCTACATAAATATATTAAAAAATAATGAAAATTGCAAAGCAAATTTTAACAAGAAAAAAATAAACAACTATATAAATATTAATAAATATATTTAGGTAAATTGTAAAATAAATAACTATATAAAAAAAATAATATAAATAAAATTTAAGTGAAAATTGCAAAATAAATACAAAAATATAAAAAAAATGTTAAATAAATAACTACATAATTCATAAAAAATATGAAAAATAGTTTGGTGAAAAATGTAAAATAAATCATGACAAATAAAGAATAAATAATAGGATAAATGTAAATAAAATAGTAAAATAAAAAGCTACATAAATATATTAAAAGGTAATGATAAATATTTCTGTGAAAATTGCAAAATAAATAATAACATAAATATAAAGAAAATAAATAAATATATAAATATAAAAAAAGAAATATTTAGGTGAAAATTGTAACATAAATAAAAAATAAATAACTATATAAATATATATAAAAAAATACTTAGGTGGAAATTGGAAAATAAATAATTATATTAATATACAAAAATAATATTTAAGGGAAAATTGAAAAGAAATTACTATATAAATATGTATAAAAATGAATAATATTTAGGTGAAAATTGCAAAATAAATAACATAAGTAAAAAGAAAAAATAAATAGCTATAGAAATATAAAACAAATATTTAGGTGAAAATAGTAAAATAAGTAACAACCTAAAAATAAAAAATGACAAAATCTAAATTAAATAACTACATAATTATAAAAAAAAAACAATTATTTAATATAAAAAAAATAAGGAAAATAATAAGGACAAATATTTAGGCGATGGCATTTTAGAGACAGTGACATATTTAAAATATATAACACAAAATGAGTCTTTACCAAAACTTTTTTTAATTAAATCTCATTTTTATTTAGACCTTATTAAGTTGTAATATTGTACCTTATTTATACTTTTTTAATTCATATTTTTATATTATTTAAATGATTATTTGATATATATTAATTAATATGTATATTTAATAAATTATTATTTAACAAAAAAACATATTTACCTACCTTCTCTTAAAATATCATATATTGTATTCAGTAAATATTTAACCAATTAATCTATTATTGGGGAACAGTATGCCTAAGATTCTATTGAAAATAACAAATGCAATGCCCAACTTTTCCCTTGCAAAAATTCTATATTTTTTCCCTCTTTATGCCATAAATCCAGCAACTAAATGGAAAAGTATTTCAATTATTTGTTATTGCCATTTTCTTTAATATTTAACTGTTTAATCCGTGCTTAAAGAGCACACAGATGTTACTATTTTATGGGAATTACATTTTAATTGTTTTTTACTTTAAAAACTTTACCGCATTTTTAAAAACTTTTAATAGAAGTTTTTTTAAAAATTACTTTTAAAACTTTACAGTTGCTTTTAAATAGTTTTTTTTTTTTAAACAGAAGTTTTTTCTATCACTTGTAAAACTTTACCATATTTTTTTAAACCTTTTCATTAGAAGTTGTTTTTAACTTACTTTTTAAATGTTACCATATTTTTAAAACTTTTTTATAGAACTTTTTTAAATGACTTCATATTTTTTAAACTTTTTAAACTTTTTAAACAGAGGTAATTTTTATTTTTTTTGGTATGTTTTAAACTTTTTTTAATAGAGGTATTTTTTTATTACTCTTTGTTGTTTTTTTTTTACTTTTTAATACAGGTATTTTTTATTCCTTTTTAATATTTTTTCAACTTTTTAATAGAAGTATTTTTTTATTACTTTTAAAACTTTACCATATTTAAAAAAAAAAAAAAAAAATACGTTTAAAAATTTACTGTATATTTTAGTTTTTCTTAGAATTACTTTAAACTTTCATTTAAACTTTTTGTTTTCAATAGAAGTTTTCTTTATTACTTTTAAAATTATCGTATTTTAAAACAACTTTTTTTTTTAATAGAAGTTTTTTTATTTCTTTTAAAACTTTACTTTATTTTTATTTAATTTTTTTTTTATTTAATTTTGCCGCGTTTAAAAAAAAAAAAAACTTGTAAAAAATCTGTTGAATATTATGTATTGTGTGCCAATGATTCGCTGCCCCTGGTTAATTTCAGCACGGCCCCGTCTGATGCCGACGGTGTTTTGCTTTTCTGTTGGGCGGCATTTAACCCTTGCATGCCCGGGGCTTTATGACGTAGAATTTGTGCCTCTATAAAGTACCTTTATCCCATCGATGCCAGCACTAAGCGCAGCAGCTGGGCCGCATTAATAAAGAGACAAGTATTTGATTTATGGATCTGAAATGTGTCTTTTAACTACCAGTAAATGTGAATGGCCCTTTAATACATTCCAAGTACAACAGACAGCTCCTTATTAAATAGAGAAGTCCCAGAAGATTGATCCGGGCCTCCATCTGCAGCAAACGTTAAAGGCCTTCGCTTTAAGAGTCCGGAGCGTCTGCCAAATCCAAGGCCGCCGCCGGCCCATTTAAAGGCTTCCTGCTCTATATGGTAATTAACGGTCTGTAGGGCCGCGGCGGCTTCGTTATCGTCCGCCGGCCGCGGTCTGTGTTTGTCATTGGAAGAATATTGAATATTTTTTTTCTGTAAAGTATCTGTAAAGACGTCGGGATTTTCCAATACGAGTTACAAGTTCTCTGGTGACTGCAAAACTTCGGAGCGACTTTAATTACCATTGCATCATGTCTGCAAATGAGCGCAGGAGGGTTAGAGGGAAATCCAGTGTGATTATCACTGCACAACAAGGCTGAAGCCTGCCGGGGTGCGGATTGGGGATAGAAGGGGGTAGAACGCAAAGGGGTGCGCCACTCGGAAGAATCCCTCCTACAAGGGCTGTGGAGTCAGGAAGCCAAATATCCGACTCTTCAATTTGACTGAATCCGACTCCAACTCCACCAAAATGAACACCGACTCAGACTCTGATCCACCAAAATGGACACCACTCCACCAAAACAGACGCCGAGTCTGACTCCACCAAAATGGACACCGACTCCACCAAAATGGACACCGACTCCACCAAGATGGACACCGACTCCAAATCTGCAACAATTATGGCTGTGAAGTCAGTAAGCCAAACATCCGACTCCGACTCTTCAATTTCCCTGAATCCGACTCAGACATCACCAAAATGGACATCAGAATGGAGTGGGGCAGAGCAGTAGAAGAATGGAGTGAGGCAATGCAGGGGTAGAGTGGAGTGGGGCAGAATAGAGTGGGGCAGAGCAGGGGCTAAATGGAGTGGGGCAGAGTGGAGTGGGGCAGAGCAGGGCTAGAGTGAAGTGGGGCAGAATGGAGTGGGGCAGAATGAAGTGGGGCAATACAGGGGTAGAGTGGAGTGGGGCAGAGCAGGGGCAGAATGGTGTGAGGCAGAATAAAGTGGGGCAGAGCAGGGGCATAGTGGAGGGGGGCAGAGCAGGGGCATAGTGGAGGGGGGCAGAGCAGGGGCAGAATGGAGTGGGGCAGAGCAGGAGCAGAATGGAGTGGGGCAGAGCAGGGGCAGAATGGAGTGAGGCAGAATGGAATGGGGCAATGCAGGGGTAGATGGAGGGGGGCAGAGCTCTTTCTGACCCTCCTGCACTGTCTTTGACCCTGGCCTCTATTTGCCCCTCCCACGCTGTCTTTGCTCCCCCTGCCCACATACTCTCTCTCAGCCCCCTTACCTTCCTTCCAAGCTGTGACGGCTCCTTGTCATACGGTAGCTGGGAAGCATTGAAGAGTACAGGGCCTGCAGTGATGTCACAATCATGTGACTGATCACATCACTGTGACACCACCAAAGGTCCTGTGCTTTGGTAAGTTGCAGATTATCGGTGGGGAGAGATGCAGGGTCTGTGGGGGCAGCGGCAGAGGTGCAGTGGGAGGCGTGCGGGGGGTCTACGGGCGGCAGGAGAGGTGCGGTGGGAGGCGAGAGGCATATGCAGCGGCGGGATCTGTCACCTGTGCCACTGACAGCATGCGCCTTATTACCACACTCATTACTTTGGTGTGCCAATATGGCGCAGCTTCCGGGGCGGCGCAGTGCATGATGGGATTTCAGGATGTCCAGATGGAAGTGGATGACAGACAATTTAAGTTACCGTATATACTCGCGTATAAGCCGAGTTTTTCAGCCCAAAAATTGGGCTGAAAAGTACCCCCCTCGGCTTATACGCGAGTCAGTGCTGTATACCGATGTATACATCGGTACATACCGATGTATACATCGGTATACAGCAGCCCCCGCATCCCCAGTAATCCAGGGCCCCCCCAGCGTCTCTCCGGTCACCTGAAAAGCAAACTATACTTATCAGTCCGCTGTCCGCGCCCGCTCGCCTCTGCCGTCTGCGATCCTCCATCTTCATGCGGCGTCTTCCGGTTTCCTGTGCTCGTCGCAGGGAATGACGTCATTCCCTGCGACGAGCACAGGAAACCGGAAGACGCCGCATGAAGATGGAGGATCGCAGACGGCAGAGGCGAGCGGGCGCGGACAGCGGACACTGATAAGTATAGTTTGCTTTTCAGGTGACCGGAGAGACGCTGGGGGGGCCCTGGATTACTGGGGCCCTGTATACTACCGCTGGGGCTGCAATCTACTACCACTGGGGCTGTATATACTACCACTGGGGCTGTATATACTACCACTGGGGCTGTATATACTACCACTGGGGCTGTATATACCACTGGGGCTGTATATACTGCTGGGGCCCTGTATACTACCGCTGGGGCTGCAATCTACTACCACTGGGGCTGTATATACTACCACTGGGGCTGTATATACCTGTGGGGCTGCTGTATACTACACTGGGGCTGTATATACCTGTGGGGCTGCTGTATACTACCACTGGGGCTGTATATACCTGTGGGGCTGCTGTATACTACACTGGGGCTATATATACCTCTGGGGCTGCTGTATACTACCACTGGGGCTGTATATACCTGTGGGGCTGCTGTATACTACACTGGGGCTATATATACCTCTGGGGCTGCTGTATACTACCAATGGGGCTGTATATACCTCTGAGGCTGCTGTATACTACCTCTGGGGCTGCTGTATACTACCACTGGGGCTGCTGTATACTACCACTGGGGCTGCTGTATACTACCACTGGGGCTGCTGTATATACCTTTGGGGCTGCTGTATACTACCTCTGGGGCTGCTGTATACTACCTCTGGGGATGCTGTATATACTACCACTGGGGCTGTATATACCTCTGGGGATGCTGTATACTACCACTGGGGCTGTATATACCTCTGGGGCTGCTGTATACTAACTACTGGAGCTGCTGCTGTATATACCACTGGGGCTGCTGCTGTATACTACCACTGGGGAGGCTGCTGTATAATACCATTGGGGAGCCTGTATACCACACTGCTGGGGGCTGTATACCTGTGCTGGAGTCCACCCTCGGCTTATACACGAGTCAATAGGTTTTCCCAGGTTTTGGGGGCAAAAGTAGGGGGGTCGGCTTATACACGGGTCGGCTTATACACGAGTATATACGGTATGTATATTATTATATGTGCTGGAGCTTACTACCAGGCTGACATCACTGAGGACAACCATCTTTGTGATACATATTTCCCCTTCACGTCCAGCAGCCATCTTACATACTCCCCTCTGCCCAAAGCTGGGGGACTTGGCACCTTCCACCATCAGTAGTCCCTTGACAGAGCATTAGCATTGCCATGTAGTTTACTGAGCCTATGCACTACCTGGCAGGTAAATCCTGAAGTGCTAGTAACTACCTGGTTACTCGGGCATTGCTCCCCTTCTTGCCCTGCACCCAGGAGTCTACAGGGGTGTCAGCCATATAACAGTTCAAAAACAGAGAACCCAGTAGAGACCTGTGGGAGTTTTCTGATGGAGAAAAACAGGTATGTTAATAGACATTCCTAGTCTCGGCTGTCCTTCTCTACACACTTCTTTAGCGTGGCCTTCAAGGTTTAATTACATAATTCCACAAGACAATCCATGTAGCATAATCCATTACCGATAGGATATAGTGATGGTCTCTGGCAGACTTGACCAGGGGTCCCACTAAAGTCATCAATATGCGATCAAACAGGAACTCAATGATGACTAACGGCACTTCCGGACTACATAAATGAGAGACCGGGGCGGTTAGCTGTCAGGTAGGACAGGACCTAAAATAATTTATAATGTTTTGGTCATAGCCGGGCCAGTAACACTTCTGAAGGATCATTCCTGGGATTTTTCCACCTCCAGAGGACCACCAAAGACATGAGATTGGGCCATGTCTAACACCCTATGTCTATAGGACCCTTGTATCAACATCAGCTCTAAGACTTCACCACTCTGCTTGATGATGCAATATAATAATATGGGTACCTGGTGTCGGCCGGAGACTCTTGAGTAACCACATTTAGAACAGTTACAGTATTAAACGCCCATTTAAAAGTTGGGTCCTGAGTTGAGCAGTTCCAAAGACATCTCCAACTTAGGGATGCCGGCCTCATTATCATTGCCAACTATACAAAAGGGAATTTATCAGACTCAGGCTGCGTAAGAGTTTCTTTATGGGTACCCTCCCTGGTGCCTGATTAACCTGGGGATCTCCTTTTCCCCCACAAGTCTCAAAACAAGCTAAAGTCCCATCCTATTATAGGAAGGTTTAATGAGTCGTTCACTACTTCAACCTCAACTTTGAAAACTGAGAGAGAAGGGCAAATAGGGTCTTACCTGTGTAAAAATTGGGTCCTAAATTGACAGAACCACTAACCTTTTAGGGTTGTGCCTGTCACAACACCTTACGGGTGTAAATGGCTGCAGCACTTCACCCGGTGCAGAGATGTGTATAGAAGGGACTAGAGGGAGATTTCGCGTGCGCTGTCATCCAGGGGTCACATGGACACTTGGTTCCTTGTGACCCCTGGACAGCAGCACACGCAAAACCTACCTCCATTCCCTTCTATACACATCTATGAGCACCTTGGCAAGAGGATAGTCCATGGATAGCTTGTCCATGGGTAGAGCGGATGCCCGCCATTTTCCCAGCATTCAGTTGGTGAGGATGTATTGCCCACACTAGGGTAAGTAGATTCCCGAGTCCAACAGGCCAGTTATTAGCACTCCGTTTACCCATACAGGACATGACTGCGGTCCCTCACTGAGTCAAAAGTCAACACTGCAGGTGGGGTATGCATAATAAGTTATTAAATAAGTTATTTAACATAGTGCATGAAATCCACAACAAATCATGTTATTAGCTGGGGCCTTCGTCAATAACTTAGATGGCCCTTGGATGCCCCCCAGATGTGGCTCTAGTTCCCTTTTTTTGGGTATAAGCCCCCCTTTGGGAATCCTAGAAGAGAATAGTTATGACCCTTATTTTCCCAATGAATTCTTAACCAACTGGTACCTCTCTATCAGGCCCACCAGGTCATCGGTGTTCCGGGGTTCTGCCTGGGCATCCTAGGCAAGTGTACAAACCTGTCCATGATGACCCTTTCCATCATGTGCACCGGGGAGGAAGAAGCCAGTTGCAACCACTTTTGAACCAGGTATAAAAGGCCAAAAATTTGGGATGGGAGAAGGCGGGTTTGTCACCACAATCGCCTCAGTGGTTCCCTCATTCCACTCTAACAATCAGAGTTATTCCTAGGGGCACCAAGTTTTCCATTTTCCATTTGGTGTACAATTTTGGGTCCTGCAAAGCCAGGTCATCTTAGGCTTTCTGTGGTTCCCCATTAGATATGGTGCCAGAACCATGGCCCACTTCTCTGGAGGGAATTTCTCCCATTCCAACAACACTGCTACATCAACCTCCGCTGTACAGCTTTGCTATGGCTCCGCTACCCTGAGCCTCCATTGCAAACACAACACTGCTGCACTAATTCCTCATCTCCAAATAAAAGACGTTTTGGGCAGGTTCACGAGAGTCCAGGAGATTTGCCGCTCCCCCCCCATCCCCATACTTTCTAGTGCAGTTAGCTATTAGGCCTGGTAGCCCCAATGGTCAGTCCAGAAACAAGACACATAACTGAAGAGACATAGCACCACAGCACGGGGGTCTAGGTATGGGCCACCGGCGGATATATCATTGGTGCAGCCTGTGCAGCTGCACAGTGGCCCAAAAGGTGAAGGGGCCCATTTCTATCACCAAAGCAGGTGGAGTTGTGCTTTTTGATGAGCTCTTTGGCTGTCAAGGGCCCATATATTGTTCTTGTACAGGGGCCCCCTTTTGGTCTGTCTCCGCCAGTGGTGTGAGCATGATCATCCAGAATTGTCTACCAAATGGAAGAAAGGGTGGACGACTCTACTTCAGAGCCAAAATGGACCAAGATGTCTTAATACATAAGGAAACACCTATGAGGCTGCAACGACTGCACTTGGCAGTGACTCCTAATCTGTGGCTACAAATCGTGTAGAACTACAACCCCCAGCATGCTCTGACTACAAGATACTAAGGAGGTTCAGTTTTTTTTATAGTAAAAAATATGTACTTATGATCTTTTACGCCCTTTGGGGCTTCAAGAAACTGAATTGGCTCCAGTCATGCCGTATAAGAGCACATGAGGACTGGTCAATGGCAGGAAGAAAATGACTGAGGTGGAGCGGATCGGGAAATCAGGAGAGGAGCGGATAGGAGGATCGGGGGAGGAGCGGATAGGAGGATCAGGAGAGGAGCGGATTGGAGGATAGGGGGAGGAGCGGATAGGAGGTTCAGGGAGAGGAGCGGATCGGAGGATTAGGAGAGGAGCGGATAGGAGGATCAGGAGAGGAGCGGATTGGAGGATCTGGGGAGGAGCGGATAGGAGGTTCAGGGAGAGGAGCGGATCGGGGAAATGGGAGAGGAGCAGATTGGAGGATGGGGAGAGGAGTGGATCAGAGGATCGTGAGAGGTGCGGATCAGAGGATCAGGAGAGGAGCGGATTGGAGGATCGGGGAGGAGCAGATCGGATGATTGGGAGAGGAGCAGGTCAGAGAATTGGGAAACGAGCGGATCGGAGGATCGGAAGAGGAGATGATTGGAGGATTGGTGGAGAAGCGGATCAGAGGATCGGGAGAGGAGCGGATCAAAGGATTGGGAAAGGAGCGTATTGGATGATGGGGGAGGAATGGATCGGAGGATCGGGAGAGGAGCGGATTGGAGGATCGGGGTAGGAGTGGATTGAAGAATTGGGAAATGAGCGGATCGGAGGATCGGGAGGATTGGGGGAGAAGCGGATCAGAGGATCGGGAGAGGAGTGGATCAGAGGATTGGGAAAGGAGTATATTGGAGGATGAAGGAGCAGTGGATCGGAGGATCGGGAGAGTAGCGGATTGGAGGATTGGGGGAGAAGCAGATCGGGGAATTGAGAGAGGAGCGGATTGGAGGAGGAGCGGATCGAGGAATTGGGAGAGGAGCGGAACAGAGGATTGGATTGGAGGACCAGGAGAGGAGCGGATAGGAAGATCAGGAAAGAAACAGATTGGAGGATTGTGTGGGCAGCGGATCGGAGGATCGGGAGAGGAGCAGATTGGAGGATTGTGAGGGGAGTGGCGATGGCAGGAAAGGATAGAAAGGATAGAGATAAACTGATACATTTGATGTTTATTGTAACCCCTTTCTGCACTCGAAGTAAAACTGGATTTTTCAATTTAAATCTTGCAATATTCAGATTTGTTTGAAACAAATTTGCCCCCAAAAGTTGGATTCTAATTCCCTTCATTTAGAGTCAGTTCACTCATTTCACATTCTTGTTTTATCTTGTCATTTTTTTTTTTAAATATAAGATATAAACGAGCAGAGAACTCATCACAAAGAAAGAAACACAAAACTAAAACCACTGAAATGATGCAAAAATGAAGTCAAAAGTGACATCGCAATGAAAGAAGACAGAACAAACCGCATTTACAGTCAATAAACAGAACGTGCAAAAAATAATCTGATGCTACAATCAGTTAAATAGCTCAAATAATACAATAAAAATTATCATTTACTGCAATAAATAAAAGCTGGTCCAATGGAGTAAAATTGAAAAAATAAAAATAAATAAAGTTATAAATAAAATCAAAATAAAATGATGTAAAAAAAAAAGGAAAAAATCTGCAAAGAACATTTTTTTTTGTAAAAAAGGATAAAAAATAAAGCAACTAAGCATGGCTGTGGTGGGGTGAATGCAGGGGCGGAACTACACTGATGCAGCTGGTGCAGCTGCACCAGGGCCCCGACCGGCTGGGGGCCCCTTCAAGCCTGGAGGGGGGCCCCCAGCCGACCCCCGCAAGCCGCCGCCAGAGGAGAGGAGGGTCATGCAAGGGAAGCAGAGAGCTTCTGCTTCCCTTGCCTGATCCCGCCCCTCCTCTCCTCTGCTCCTCCGGCCCCTAGCAGACATCCGGCGCGGCTCCCAGGTAGGAGAGCATCGCGCCTGCGGCTCCCAGCGGCTCCTAGCGGCTCCCAGCGGCACCCACCCACCCCTTTCCGGGCCTCGCCGACGGCCAGCAGCACCCCTCCCCCCCGGGCGGCGCCGACGGCCAGTAGCCCCGCCCCCCCCGGTCCTCTTCTGCACCAGGGCCCCCGGGGGTGATGGTCCACCCCTGGGTGAATGTACATGGCCACATTTATAAGATATATGTCTCACTTTTTCATTTCTCCTTAGTTATAATATTGTTCCATATTCAATTATATGTCTTAGTATTCCAGAGCGCTGCTGTTTTTTGTTACAATGTATCATGTTCGGCGTTGCCCCTGTTCACATTATAGAGCCAAGTGCAGCAGAATTTTTTTCTTGATTAGATTATGGGATCACATCCTCTGTAGTGCACCCTCCCCCCCATTGGCCTGCGATGCTATTGCTCTCTGTTAGCAGGTTACTATTCGCCCATAAAATAGGGTTTTAATTCAGATAGAGGCTGCCACTGAGTAAAGGGACCCAGTATGAGACACACCTCACACAGTGCAGCATCCAGCTCCAATGGCTGCAAGGAACTGAATCTGCTGACCGAGCAAGGCAACCCAATCAGTTGATTGGTCACATGACCGCATCAGCTGAGCGG
This sequence comes from Allobates femoralis, assembly GCA_033576535.1. Lineage (NCBI taxonomy): Eukaryota > Metazoa > Chordata > Amphibia > Anura > Aromobatidae > Allobates > Allobates femoralis. The sequence continues at coordinate 12,256,419 of JARQOC010000012.1, forward strand.
TTCCGTGGCGATCCATTTTACAATGGATAGCTATGGATCCTCAAGAATCGTGCTGTGAAAGCAGCCTTAGTATTCCAGAGTGCTGTTTTTTTGTTACAATGTATCGTGTTCGGCACTGCACCTGTGCATACTATAGGATTGAGTGCCGCAGATTTTTTCTTGTTTAGATTATGGGATCACACCCTCTGTAGTGCACCCTCCCCCCCATTGGCCTGCGATGCTATTGCTGTCTGTTAGCAGGTTACTATTCGCCCATAAAATAGGGTTTTAATTCAAATAGAGGCTCTGACTGAGTGCAGCTATCCAGTATACGACACACGCCTTGATGTGGCTACTGTGCGGTTATCGATATAGCCATATCTATAAACTGTCTCATTTTTTCATTTCTCCTTATATTGTTCAGTATATTCAATCATATGTCTTAGTATTCCAGAGTGTCGTTGTTTTCTGTTACAAGGTATCGTGTTCGGCGTTGCACCTGTGCACACTATAGGATTGAGTACTTTAGATTTCTTTTGTTTACATGATGGGATCACACCCTCTTTTATGCACCCTTCCCCCCCAATTGGCCTGCGATGCTATTGTTCTCTGTTAGCAGATTACTTCTTGTCCATGAAATAGGAAGGTTTTAATCCAGATAGACCCTGTGACTAAGCATAGTGTCAGGATGACTTAAGGTAAAAGGGGAACCGGGTGCCTGTTCTGCCCCTCAAGCTAGGGAGCCCTGAACACACCCTTTTTCAGGAAGTACTTCTGATGGTGGAGAGGCCTGAGTCTCCACCCTGGCCCTGCTCCTGTACAGCCCTGAGCTGATTCCCCCTCCCTGGAAGCTGGGGAGTGAGAAAATCCACAGATAAAGAGGAGAACCAAAACACAAGCTGTCAGCACTCACACAAGGAGAATACAATATGTGATTGGGGAGAAAACAAATACAATTTTTAAACATTTTTCTGTTTCCGCATAGGGTCACAACAGACAATATGTAAGTGTATACATAAATTACCATATCATCTGCATCAGTGATCACATTGGAAGGAGTGCATGAAACAAGCCTCCTATAACTCAAAGGAGAGAAACGCGTCGAGGCGTTAATGACGGGCGGATGAACCCTAGTCTTAGAAACAGATAAGTGCTGTATTGCCGTTTGTGTCACCTATAGTTGTACTGGATTCAGCAAACCCTCTTAGGGGGCTGATTTAGGGACAGGCTTCGGTACAAGCCGTCGGGAGTGGGGGCACCATATCATTTAAGCAGGGTGTCGACCGCCACCGGCAGGCAGGGCTAAGATAGCTGGGTCATCCAGTCCATGTTTTAACTACTATATGTACAGTGGATACCTATAGTGTGCTCTCCTACAAACAGGTGTGGCCCTAGGCACCCTAATAAAGCAGAATGCACTGGACGGAAAAGGGCGAGCATAGGATGAGCCACAGCGGAGTGGGGGCACCACATCGTATATCAGGGTGCCGACCCCACTGAGAGGTAAGGGACTTGAGGGAGGTTAGTATGCAGGGCCTAATTCTTCCTTCCCCCTTTTTTCACTGTGCACTATAGCTTTTAACAATTATAGTGAACTTGCAATGTCAAATATAGTAAAAGGGTTTTATGTATAAACTTAAAAATAGAAAACAAATACAACCAGGAGATAAAAATACAACAAAGAAGTTTCCACCATACAGCAAACAAGTTACAATTGGTTTCCATAAATTGGAACACCACAGACCGGTATCACTGGAGCAAAGCTGAAGCTATAATCAGCATAGGAGACTAAGCTCCACCATATATAAAGGGTGGAGACGGCTCTGATTGGACAGAAGCAACCTAGAACTCCAGCAGGACATTACCAGCCATCAGGAAGATAACTCCTGCAGGACTGATGACCGGTGAGCACAAAACAGCCGCCGTCCAAACCCAGGCTGAGCAACACAAGAAGCACAAGGTTACTAATCACACACCACAATGTGAACAGAGTCAGAAGATGGCAAAACACCAAATGAGTGCAGAGCGAACACTGTATGCAGGGGTGCATCAAGCCCCCTGCCGCCTGAGACGTATAGAGGACCGGGGGAGATGGGGTGCTAGCACACTTCAGCACCGCCGCCCCTATAGCCGTAGGTGAGGAAGGGGGGCGGGGGTGGTGGTGCTAGCAGACTGCAGCCCCGCCTCCCCTATAGCCTTAGATGAGGAGCGGGGGGGAGGATGTGCTAGCAGCCTTCAGCCTCCCCGCCACCCCTGCAACCAACACAAGTAGGGCGCCGCCGCCGACTTAGAGGGTGACGCTGCGGCGGCCGCCATCTCGCTGGAAGCCAGCCACTGCTGCTGGCGTCGCCCCCTTCTCCAATGCCGCTCCCCCTAGCTCCTGCCGCTTGGTACTCAATGCTCACATTGTCCAATGGACGGTGCGGCCCTGACTGTAGGAAACATAGGGACCTAGTATACGAGATACGCCTTGACGTGACTACTGGGCGGTTAAGAATATGGCCATATTTATAAGCTAAGTGTCTCATTTATTAATTTCTCCTTAGCCATAATATTGTTTTATATTCGATTGTATTTGTTTTTTTGTTACAATGTATCATGTTCGGTGTTGCGCCTGTGCACACTATAGGATTGAGTGCGGCAGATTTTTTCTTGTGGTGGGGTGAATGTTCTTATGGAATGATTAAGCTGTGTGCAGGTTTATTCCTAAGCCGGATAGAGGGCTATGGAGGGTTTTGGGGTGGACATTCCCTGGCTCTGTGTTCCTTTATGGTGATTCATGGTTCTGGGCTCAGCTCTCTCCCCGCTGCCTGAGCCTGGTCCACGTCTTGGGGTGCATGACGTCACGGCTTGGATGGAGGGTGCAGTTATTGAGGAGATTTTGGCACTTGCGGTGCTGGTCATTGTATCGCCGGCTGAGGGCTGATGAGAGCTGACTGCACAATGTGACTGTGTCCGGACCTCGGCTACGGATAATTGCTCCGGAGAGCCGGACTCTTCTGATTGTCACTGGCAACTGCTCACATCCTGGGCTGTAATTACGGGGCGACGAGCATGTTTCTTCTCTGCCCTATTGCATTTGCTAGATCCCTGCGTCTTTCTCTTGCGGCGTATTATCAGATTTCCACTGGTGACAATTTAGTTAATCTGCAGCAGTTGTGAGATGTACACAGCGGGTCACAGAGGATTAACCTCTCTACTGCGAGAGAACGGCTGCACCGAAATGACGTGGGCTCTGCTGCTCCAAGAAATGTGCGGCCAAGAAGCCTGTGAAACCCAAGACGACATGAGACGACGCAGGAACCTAAATGTTAATGTTCAATATCAACGATATCATTACAGAGGGGATCATTGACGACAAGGAGGAAAATGTTTATGATCTAAAACTGTTTAAATCTCTAGTCTCATTAATTTCACTATATATCTTTATGCTAGAAAAGTTCTGTTTACCAATTCGGAATATAGAATTTTATCACTATCTTCTATATTGTTGCATCCTGTCTTTCAGCCGCCACCACCAGGGGGAGCTCCCTGTATACAGAGATACATGATAAGATCCTGTCTGCAGCTACCACTAGGGGGAGCTCCCTGTACACAGAGATACATGATAAGATCCTGTCTGCAGTCACCACTAGGGGGAGCTCCCTGTATACAGAGATACATGATAAGATCCTGTCTGCAGCTACCACTAGGGGGAGCTCCCTGTACACAGAGATACATGATAAGATCCTGTCTGCAGCTACCACTAGGGGGAGCTCCCTGTATACAGAGATACATGATAAGATTCTGTCTGCAGTCACCACTAGGGGGAGCTCTCTGTATACAGAGATACATGATAAGATCCTGTCTGCAATCACCACTAGGGGGAGCTCCCTGTATACAGAGATACATGATAAGATCATGTCTGCAGTCACCACTAGGTGGAGCTCCCTGTATACAGATATACATGATAAGATTGTGTCTGCAGTCACCACTAGGGGGAGCTCCTTGTATACAGAGATACATGATAAGATTGTGTCTGCAGTCACCACTAGGGGGAGCTCCCTGTATACAGAGATACATGATAAGATTCTGCCCGCAGCCACCACTAAGGGGAGCTCCCTGTATACAGAGATAAATGATAATATTGTGTCTGCAGCCACCCCTAGGGGGAGCTACCAGTATACAGAGATACATGATAAGATTCTGTCTGCAGTCACCACTAGGGGGAGCTCCCTGTATACAGAGATACATGATAAGATCCTGTCTGCAGTCACCACTAGGGGGAGCTCCCTGTATACAGAGATACATGATAATATTGTGTCTGCAGTCACCACTAGGGGAAGCATCCTGTATACAGAGATACATGATAAGATTGTGTCTGCAGCCACCACTAGGGGGAGCTCCCTGTATACAGAGATACATGACAAGATTCTGTCTGCAGCCATCACTAGGAGGAGCTCCCTGTATACAGAGATACATGATAAGATTCTGTCTGCAGCCACCACTAGGGGGCGCTCCCTGTATACAGAGATACATGACAAGATTCTGTCTGCAGCCATCACTAGGAGGAGCTCCCTGTATACAGACATACATGATAAGATTCTGTCTGCAGTCACCACTAGGGGGAGCTCCCTGTATACAGAGATACATGATAAGATTCTGCCTGCAGCCACCACTAGGGGGAGCACCCTGTATACAGAGATACATGATAAGATTCTGTCTACAGTCACCACTAGGGGGAGCTCCCTGTATGCAGAAGTACATGATAAGATCCTGTCTGCAGTCACCACTAGGGGGAGCTCCCTGTATACAGAGATAGATGATAAGATTCTGTCTGCAACCACCACTAGGGGGAGCTCCCTGTATACAGTAAGATTCTGTCTGCAGTCACCACTTGGGGAGCTCCCTGTATACAGAGATATATGATAAGATCCTGTCTGCAGTCACCACTAGGGGGAGCTCCCTGTATACAGAGATACATGATAAGATCCTGTCTGCAGTCACCACTACGGGGAGCTCCCTGTATACAGAGATACATAAGATTCTGTCTGAAGCCACCACTAGGGGGAGTTACCTGTATACAGAGATACATGATAAGATTCTATCTGCAGTCACCACTAGGTGGAGCTCCCTGTATACAGAGATACATGATAAGATTCTGTCTGAAGCCACCACTAGGGGAAGCTCCCTGTATACAGAGATACATGATAAGATTCTGTCTACAGCCACCACTAGGGGGAGCTCCCTGTATACAGAGATACATGATAGGATTGTGTCTGCAGTCACCACTAGGAGATTCCTGTATACAGAGATACATGACAAGATTCTGTCTGCAACCATCACTAGGGGGAGCTCCCTGTATACAGAGATACATGATAAGATCCTGTCTGCAGTCACCACTAGGGGGAGCTCCCTGTATACAGAGATACATGATAAGATTCTGTCTGCAGTCACCACTAGGGGGAGCTCCCTGTATATAGAGATACATGATAAGATCCTGTCTGCAGTCACCACTAGGGGGAGCTCCCTGTATACAGAGACACATGATAAGTTGGACATTTATTTTCTCCCATGTGTCACCTTTAAGAGCCCGGTTCCTCCGCCCGCTGTACATTGATACACATCAACCTCCACCGAACTCACAGATTCCACAGCAAGAAAACATTGGCAGCGCGGCGGAGTATTCATAGAAATATCCCCCAGCTAGACGTGTTGTGTTCCCCTCCTCGTACGGCCGCGTCCTCGCGCTCTGTGTACCTTGGACCGGAGAACACACTTTAAATATATTTTCTTTATTTTATTACAGAGCTTTCGCATGCGGCTGACACACGGCCAGCGATTCAGATGTAACGGCGGATTCCTCTCTGCAGCCGCTTTATTTTCCTATTAAACTGTGCGTGGCGATATTTATTACAGTTTACAACCACTTTCTGCCTTTCCTAACTCTGCTTGCTGCGGAAACTGTCAGCCGCTCGGGTTCCTGCATGTATATAAGGATGGGGCCACGGTCTCAGAGGATCGAACCCTTGGGACAATTCTGCAAGTGCCCTATTAATTGTAATGCAGAAATGATTAACTGCTTGCTTTTTTCCTGACATCCTCTGTGCTGCTCGGGAGGGGCGAGACATCAATCATTTATACTGATAATTCGTCTCCAGCAGCCACAGATAGGTACTCAGATTAGTAAATAAGGCCTTTCCCCGTCAAAATGACAGCACATTAATATCCTAAAATACTCTGTGCTGCTGCCATAAAAGTTGCTTCATTCATTGAGCATCGTGTACATTGTAACTGCGTGTGTAATCAGTCTACTCTAAGGGGTAAGTCTGCAAGTAATGAGGAGACTTAGGAGCCCCAATGCTCCTCTGGGAAATAAATTATGCAAATTGTCTCTTCAAAAAGGAATTTAGACTTGCACTCTAGCACCACCTATTGGAAGTAGCAATCCTAAAAGTCAAAAACGCCCCTTTAACGAGACTTGTGATATGACTTAGGATTTACACCAGATCAGATTCTCAGTTTGCAAACATGATGTTTTGGGGGTATTGCTGCTCGTCAGTGCAAAGTATGAGATCTGATCTGGGTTCAGATAAGGAGTAGACCTGAACTCTAATGATACCTATTGGAAGTAGCAATCCTAAAAGTAAAAAAATGAACCTTTACCGAGTCTTGTCATATGATTTAGGATATAAACCAGATCAGAAATTCAATTTGCTGACATGGTGTTTCAGGGTGTTTGCTCATCAGTGCAAAGTATGAGCTCTGATGTGGCGATATGAGAGGCTGAGGCCGGCTTCACACCATGGGTTTCAGCTGTCAGGTTCTGTCCGGTTTGAACAGGACAGAACCTGATCCGGTTTTGCCCACATGTTTCCCTATGGTGCCGGATTGGTCCGGTTTTGTGTTTTTTGTCCCTGATCCGATATTGGCCGGTTTTTCACCAGGCACAAAAATGGAGGTTACATCATTTCTTGGCTCTGGGGCAAAAATTGGACAAAATTGTACAGTCTCGAATTTGGGGGATCCGGCGCCCATAACATGGGAGTCTATGGGCGCCGGATACGTGAAAAAATCGAATTGTTTCCCGGATCCGATGTACATCACAGCAGAGGCTCTGAAATGCTGCCGCACTCATTCAGCACCATGCACAGCATTTAAGAGACACGGCGGAACGTTCAGCACCGTGGAGAGCAGCACTGCACACACAGAGGCTGACAGAACAGCACCATGGAGAGCAGCACTGCACACACAGGCTGACAGATCAGCACCACGGAGAATAGCACTGCACACACAGGCTGACAGATCAGCACCATGGACAGCAGCACTGTACACACAGGCTGACAGATCAGCACCATTGAGATCAGCACTGCACACACAGGCTGACAGATCAGCATCATGGAGGGAAGCACTGCACACACAGGCTGACAGAAAAGCACCATGGAGAGCAGCACTGCACACACAGGCTGAGAGATCAGCACCATGGAGAGCAGCACTGCACACACATGCTGACAGATCTGCACCATGGAGAGCAGCACTGCACACACAGGCTGACAGATCAGCACCATGGACAGCAGCACTGCACACACAGGCTGACAGATCAGCACCATGGAGAGCAGCACTGCACACACAGGCTGACAGATCAGCACTATGGAGAGCAGCACTGCACACACAGGTTGACAGATCAGCACCATGGAGAGCAGCACTACACACTCGGCTGACAGATCAGCACCATGGACAGTAGCCAACTGCACACACAGGTGACAGATCAGCACCATGGAGAGCAGCACTACACACACAGGCTGACAGATCAGCACCATGGAAAGCATGCACTGCACACACAAGCTGACAGATCAGCAACATAGAGAGCAGCACTGCACACACAGGCTGACAGATAAGCACCATGGAAAGCAGCACTGCACACACAGGCTGACAGATCAGCACCATGGAGAGCAGCACTGCACACACAGGCTGACAGATCAGCACCATGGACAGCAGCACTGCACACACAAGCTGACAGATCAGCACCATGGAGAGCAGCACTGCAAACACAGGCTGACAGATCAGCACCATGGAGAGCAGCACTGCACACACAGGCTGACAGATCAAAACCATGGACAGCAGCACTGCACACACAGGCTGACAGATCAGCACTATGGACAGCAGCACTGCACACACAGGCTGACAGATCAGCACCATGGAAGCAGCACTGCATACACAGGCTGACAGATCAGCACCATGGAGACAGCACTGCACACACAGGCTGACAGATCAGCACCATGGAGAGCAGCACTGCACACACAGGCTGACAGATCAGCACCATGGAGAGCAGCACTGCACACACAGGCTGACAGATCAGCACCATGGAGAGCAGCACTGCACACACAGGCTGACAGATCAGCACCATGGAGAGCAGCACTGCACACACAGGCTGACAGATCAGCACTATGGAGAGCAGCACTGCACACACAAGCTGACAGATCAGCACCATGGAGAGCAGCACTGCACACACAGGCTGACAGATCAGCACCATGGACAGCAGCACTGCACACAAAGGCTGACAGATCAGCACCATGGAGAGCAGCACTGCACACACAGGCTGACAGATCAGCACCATGGACGAGCAGCACTGCACACAAGGCTGACAGATCAGCACCATGAAGAGCAGCACTGCACACACAGGCTGACAGATCAGCACCTTGGAGAGCAACACTGCACACACAGGCTGACAGATCAGCACCATGAAGAGCAGCACTGCACACACAGGCTGACAGATCAGCACCATGGAGAGCAAGCCTGCACACAAGGCTGACAGATCAGCTCTATGGAGAGCAGCACTGCACACACAGGCTGACAGATCAGCACCATGGAGAGCAGCACTGCAACACAGGCTGACAGATCATCTCATGGAGAGCAGCACTGCACACACAGGCTGACAGATCAGCACCATGGAGAGCAGCACTGCACACACAGGCTGCGATCAGCACCATGGAGAGCAGCACTGCACACACAAGCTGACAGATCAGCACCATGGAGAGCAGCACTGCACACACAGGCTGCAGATCAGCACCATGGAGAGCAGCACTGCACACACAGGCTGACAGATCAGCACATGGAGAGCAGCACTGCACACACAGGTTGACAGATCAGCACCATGGAGAGCAGCACTGACACACACGGCTGACAGATCAGCACCATGGACAGTAGCACTGCACACACAGGTGACAGATCAGCACCATGGAGAGCAGCACTACACACACAGGCTGACAGATCAGCACCATGGAAAGCAGCACTGCACACACAAGCTGACAGATCAGCACATGAGAGCAGCACTGCACACACAGGCTGACAGATAAGCACCATGGAAAGCAGCACTGCACACACAGGCTGACAGATCACAGCACCATGGAGAGCACGCAGCTGCTCAGCACACCACAGGCTGACAGATCAGCACCATGGACAGCAGCACTGCACACACAGCTGACAGATCAGCACCATGGAGAGCAGCACTGCAAACACAGGCTGACAGATCAGCACCATGGAGAGCAGCACTGCACACACAGGCTGACAGATCAAGAACCATGGACAGCAGCACTGCACACACAGGCTGACAGATCAGCACTATGGACAGCAGCACTGCACACACAGGCTGACAGATCAGCACCATGGAGAGCAGCACTGCATACACAGGCTGACAGATCAGCACCATGGAGAGCAGCACTGCACACACAGGCTGACAGATCAGCACCATGGAGAGCAGCACTGCACACACAGGCTGACAGATCAGCACCATGGAGAGCAGCACTGCACACACAGGCTGACAGATCAGCACCATGGAAGAGCACGCACTGACACACACAACAGCTGACAGATCATGCACCATGGAGAGCAGCACTGCACACACAGGCTGACAGATCAGCACATGGAGAGCACACTGCACACACAAGCTGACAGATCAGCACCATGGAGAAGCAGCACTGCAACAAAAGGGCTGACAGATCAGCACCATGGACAGCAGCACTGCACACAAAGGCTGACAGATCAGCACCATGGAGAGCAGCACTGCACACACAGGCTGACAGATCAGCACCATGGAGAGCAGCACTGCACACACAGGCTGACAGATCAGCACCATGAAGAGCAGCACTGCACACACAGGCTGACAGATCAGCACCTTGGAGAGCAACACTGCACAACACAGGCTGACAGATCAGCACCATGAGAGCAGCACTGCACACACAGGCTGACAGATCACACCATGGAGAGCAGCGCATGCACACAAAGGCTGACAGATCAGCTCTATGGAGAGCAGCACTGCACACACAGGCTGACAGATCAGCACCATGGAGAGCAGCACTGCATACACAGGCTGACAGATCATCTCCATGGAGAGCAGCACTGCACACACAGGCTGACAGATCAGCACCATGGAGAGCAGCACTGCACACACAGGCTGGCAGTTCAGCACCATGGAGAGCAGCACTGCATACACAGGCTGAGAGTTGAGCACCATGGACAGCAGCACTGCACACACAGGCTGACAGATCAGCACCATGGAGAGCAGCACTGCACACACAAGCTGACAGATCAGCACCATGGAGAGCAGCACTGCACACACAGGCTGACAGATCAGTACCATGGAGAGCAGCACTGCACACACAGGCTGACAGATCAGCACCATGGACAGCAGCACTGCACACACAGGCTGACAGATCAGCACCATGGAGAGCAGCACTGCACACACAGGCTGACAGATCAGCACCATGGAGAGCATCACTGCATACACAGGCTGACAGATCAGCACCATGGAGAGCATCACTGCACACATAGGCTGCACAGATCAGCACCATGGAGAGCAGCACTGCACACATAGGCTGCACAGATCAGCACCATGGAGAGCAGCACTGCACACACAGGCTGACAGATCAGCATCATGGAAAGCAGCACTGCACACACAGGCTGACAGATCAGCACCATGGAGAGCAGCACTGCACACATAGGCTGCACAGATCAGCACCATGGAGAGCAGCACTGCACACACAGCTGACAGATCAGTACCATGGAGAGCAGCACTGCACACACAGGCTGACAGATCAGCACCATGGAGAGCAGCACTGCACACACTGCTGACAGATCAGCACCATGGAGAGCAGCACTGCACACACAGGCTGACAGATCAGCACCATGGACAGCAGCACTGCACACACAGGCTGACAGATCAGCACCATGGAGAGCAGCACTGCACACACAGGCTGACAGATCATCACCATGGAGAGCATCACTGCATACACAGGCTGACAGATCAGCACCATGGAGAGCAGAACTGCACACATAGGCTGACAGATCAGCACCATGGAGAGCAGCACTGCACACACAAGCTGACAGATCAGTACCATGGAGAGCAGCACTGCACACACAGGCTGACAGATCAGCACCATGGAGAGCAGCACTGCACACACAGGCTGACAGATCAGCACCATGGAGAGCAGCACTGCACACACAGGCTGACAGATCAGCACCATGGAGAGCAGCACTGCATACACAGGCTGACAGATCAGCTCCATGGAGAGCAGCACTGCATACACAGGCTGACAGATCAGCACCATGGAGAGCAGCAGAAACGAATTCTGCAAAAAACAGGATTGCAGGGCATAATTGGCATAGATTTTGCTCATTCTGTTCTGTCAGTTTCTGTCCAGCAGATCCTGCAAAAAACAGGATCCAACCTGACAGCATAAAACCGTGGTGTGTAGCCCGCCTAAGTGGGATCTACAGCCAGATCAGATCTTATACTTTGCACTGACGAGGAGCAATACCCCAATACACTGTGTCTGCAAATTGGGGTTCTTATCTGGTCATATGACAAGGCTCATTAAAGAGTCGATATTGACTTTTAGGATTGCTACTTCCAATAGGTGGCGCTAGAGTTCAAGTCTACTTCCTCTCTGAAACCAAATCAGATCTCAAACTTTGCAATGACGAGTGTCAATACCCCTAAACATTGTATGCAATCCTCTGCACCCCTGGTGACTCTGCTGTAATCCTCTGTGCCCCTGGTGACTCTGCTGTAATCCTCTGTACCCCTGGTGACTCTGCTGTAATCCTCTGTGCCCCTGGTGACTCTGCTGAAATCCTCTGTGCCCCTGGTGACTTTGCAGTAATCCTCTGTGCCCCTGGTGACTTTGCAGTAATCCTCTGTGCCCCTGGTGACTCTGCTGAAATCCTCTGTGTCCATGGTGACTCTGCTGTAATCTTCTGTGCCCCTGGTGACTCTGCTGTAATCCTCTGTGCCCCTGGTGACTCTGCTGAAATCCTCTGTGCCCCTGGTGACTTTGCAGTAATCCTCTGTGCCCCTGGTGACTTTGCAGTAATCCTCTGTGCCCCTGGTGACTCTGCTGAAATCCTCTGTGCCCCTGAGACTCTGCTGAAATCCTCTGCGCCCCTGTGATTCTGCTCCTTGCTCTCCGCCTCTGACCTCACACTTGTCTCTATATCTCAATCTATTTTAGTGTTTCTTCCACCGATCACTTAGTTTTGAGTATTGGACGATACAATGTGGCGTCTGGATAATGTTCCCTCGTCCTGAGTGACAGAAACATCGATTATATGAAAAAGCGAAAATATCAGCGATAGGAATTCACAGTCAGAGCCAAAAACATTCCACCATCGGAAACATCCAGAATATCCCAAAGTTCCATCCCGGAAATATCACTGTCATTATACAAAGAGCGCCCTCTGCTGATCCATATTCCTGATCACAAGAGTATTATAGTAGTTATATTCTTGTATATAGGGGCAGTATTATAGTAGTTATATTCTTGTATATAGGAGCAGTATTATAGTAGTTATATTCTTGTACATAGGAGCAGTATTATAGTAGTTATATTCTTGTATATAGGAGCAGTATTATAGTAGATATATTCTTGTATATAGGGGCAGTATTATAGTAGTTATATTCTTATATATAGGAGCAGTATTATAGTAGTTATATTCTTGTATATAGGAGCAGTATTATAGTAGTTATATTCTTGTATATAGGGGCAGTATTATAGTAGATATATTCTTGTATATAGGGGCAGTATTATAGTAGTTATATTCTTGTATATAGTGGGCAGTATTATAGTAGTTATATTCTTGTATATAGGGGCAGTATTATAGTAGTTATATTCTTGTATATAGGAGCAGTATTATAGTAGTTATATTCTTGTATATAGGAGCAGTATTATAGTAGATATATTCTTGTATATAGGGGCAGTATTATAGTAGTTATATTCTTGTATATAGTGGCAGTATTATAGTAGTTATATTCTTGTATATAGGAGCAATATTATAGTAGTTATATTCTTGTATATAGGGGCAGTATTATAGTAGTTATATTCTTGTATATAGGAGCAGTATTATAGTAGTTATATTCTTGTATATAGGGCAGTATTATAGTAGTTATATTCTTGTATATAGGAGCAGTATTATAGTAGTTATATTCTTGTACATAGGGGCAGTATTATAGTAGTTATATTCTTGTATATAGGAGCAGTATTATAGTAGTTATATTCTTGTACATAGGGGCAGCATTATAGTAGTTATATTCTTGTACATAGGGGCAGTATTATAGTAGTTATATTCTTGTATATAGGAGCAGTATTATAGTAGTTATATTCTTGTACATAGGATCAGTATTATAGTAGTTATATTCTTGTATATAGGGGCAGTATTATAGTAGTTATATTCTTGTACATAGGGCAGTATTATAGTAGTTATATTCTTGTACATAGGGGCAGTATTATAGTAGTTATATTCTTGTATATAGGAGCAGTATTATAGTAGTTATATTCTTGTATATAGGAGCAATATTATAGTAGTTATATTCTTGTACATAGGAGCAGTATTATAGTAGTTATATTCTTGTATATAGGGGCAGTATTATAGTAGATATGTTCTTGTACATAGGAGAAGTATTATAGTAGTTATATTCTTGTATATAGGGGCAGTATTATAGTAGTTATATTCTTGCATATAGGAGCTGTATTATAGTAGTTATATTCTTGAAAATAGTAGCAGTATTATCGTAGTTATATTCTTGTATATAGGAGCAGTATTATAGTAGTTATATTCTTGTATATAGGAGCAGTATTATAGTAGTTATATTCTTGTATATAGGGCAGTATTATAATAGTTATATTCTTGTATATAGGGGCAGTATTATAGTAGTTATATTCTTGTATATAGGAGCAGTATTATAGTAGTTATATTCTTGTATATAGGGGCAGTATTATAATAGTTATATTCTTGTATATAGGGGCAGTATTATAGTAGTTATATTCTTGTATATAGGAGCAGTATTATAGTAGTTATATTCTTGTATATAGGAGCAGTATTATAGTAGTTGTATTCTTGTACATAGGAGCAGTATTATTGTAGTTATATCCTTGTATATAGGAGCAGTATTATAGTAGTTATATTCTTGTATATAGGGCAGTATTATAGTAGTTATATTCTTGTATACAGGACCAGTATTATAGTAGTTATATTCTTGTATATAGGGGCAGTATTATAGTAGTTATATTCTTGTATATAGGAGCAGTATTATAGTAGTTGTATTCTTGTATATAGGGGCAGTATTATAGTAGTTATATTCTTGTATATAGGGCAGTATTATAGTAGTTATATTCCTGTATATAGGGCAGTATTATAGTAGTTATATTCTTGTATATAGGAGCAGTATTATTGTAGTTATATCCTTGTATATAGGAGCAGTATTATAGTAGTTATATTCTTGTATATAGGACCAGTATTATAGTAGTTATATTCTTGTATAAAGGGCAGTATTATAGTAGTTATATTCTTGTATATAGGGCAGTATTTATAGTAGTTATATTCTTGTATATAGGGTCAGTATTATAGTAGTTATATTCTTGTATATAGGGCAGTATTATAGTAGTTATATTCTTGTATATAGGAGCAGTATTATAGTAGTTATATTCTTGTATATAGGGCAGTATTATAGTAGTTATATTCTTGTATATAGAAGCAGTATTATAGTAGTTATATTCCTGTATATAGGGGCAGTATTATAGTAGTTATATTCTTGTATATAGGAGCAGTATTAATAGTAGTTATATTCTTGTATATAGGGCAGTTATTATAGTAGTTATTATTCTTGTACATAGGAGCAGTATTATAGTAGTTTATATTCTTGTATATCGGAGCAGTATTATAGTAGTTATATTCTTGTATATAGGGCAGTATTATAGTAGTTATATTCTTGTACATAGGGGCAGTATTATAGTAGTTATATTCTTGTATATAGGAGCAGTATTATAGTAGTTATATTCTTGTATATAGGGCAGTATTATAGTAGTTATATTCTTGTACATAGGAGCTGTATTATAGTAGTTATATTCTTGTATATAGGGGCAGTATTATAGAAATTATATTCTTGTACACAGGGCAGTATTATAGTAGTTATATTCTTGTATATAGGAGCAGTATTATAGTAGTTATATTCTTGTATATAGGGGCAGTATTATAGTAGTTATATTCTTGTACATAGGGGCAGTATTATAGTAGTTATATGCTTGTATATAGGAGCAGTATTATAGTAGATATATTCTTGTATATAGGAGCAGTATTATAGTAGTTATATTCTTGTATATAGGGGCAGTATTATAGTAGTTATATTCTTGTATATAGGGCAGTATTATAGTAGTTATATTCTTGTATATAGGAGCAGTATTATAGTAGTTATATTCTTGTACAAAGGAGCAGTATTATAGTAGTTATATTCTTGTATATAGGGGCAGTATTATAGTAGTTATATTCTTGTACATAGGGGCAGTATTATAGTAGTTATATTCTTGTATATAGGAGCAGTATTATAGTAGTTATATTCTTGTATATAGGGGCAGTATTATAGTAGTTATATTCTTGTACATAGGAGCTGTATTATAGTAGTTATATTCTTGTATATAGGGGCAGTATTATAGTATTATATTCTTGTACACAGGGGCAGTATTATAGTAGTTATATTCTTGTATATAGGAGCAGTATTATAGTAGTTATATTCTTGTATATAGGGGCAGTATTATAGTAGTTATATTCTTGTACATAGGGGCAGTATTATAGTAGTTATATTCTTGTATATAGGAGCAGTATTATAGTAGTTATATTCTTGTATATAGGGGCAGTATTATAGTAGTTATATTCTTGTACATAGGAGCTGTATTATAGTAGTTATATTCTTGTATATAGGGCAGTATTATAGTATTATATTCTTGTACACAGGGGCAGTATTATAGTAGTTATATTCTTGTATATAGGAGCAGTATTATAGTAGTTATATTCTTTATATAGGAGCAGTATAATAGTAGTTATATTCTTGTATATATGGGCAGTATTATAGTAGTTATATTCTTGTATACAGGACCAGTATTATAGTAGTTATATTCTTGTATATAGGAGCAGTATTATAGTAGTTATATATTCTTGTATACAGGACCAGTATTATAGTAGTTATATTCTGTATATAGGGGCAGTATTATAGTAGTTCTATTCTTGTATATAGGAGCAGTATTATAGTAGTTGTATTCTTGTATATAGGGGCAGTATTATAGTAGTTATATTCTTGTACATAGGAGCAGTATTATAGTAGTTATATTCTTGTATATAGGGGCAGTATTATAGTAGTTATATTCCTGTATATAGGGGCAGTATTATAGTAGTTATATTCTTGTATATAGGAGCAGTATTATTGTAGTTATATCCTTGTATATAGGACCAGTATTATAGTAGTTAATTCTTGTATATAGGACCAGTAATTATAGTAGTTATATTCTTGTATAAAGGGGCAGTATTATAGTAGTTATATTCTTGTATATAGGGGCAGTATTATAGTAGTTATATTCTTGTATATAGGGTCAGTATTATAGTAGTTATATTCTTGTATATAGGAGCAGTATTATAGTAGTTATATTCTTGTATATAGGAGCAGTATTATAGTAGTTATATTCTTGTATATAGGGGCAGTATTATAGTAGTTATATTCTTGTATATAGGGGCAGTATTATAGTAGTTATATTCCTGTATATAGGGGAAGTATTATAGTAGTTATATTCTTGTATATAGGAGCAGTATTATAGTAGTTATATTCTTGTATATAGGGGCAGTATTATAGTAGTTATATTCCTGTATAAAGGGGCAGTATTATAGTAGTTATATTCTTGTATATAGGAGCAGTATTATAGTAGTTATATTCTTGTATATAGGGGCAGTATTATAGTAGTTATATTCTTGTACATAAGGGCAGTATTATAGTAGTTATATGCTTGTATATAGGAGCAGTATTATAGTAGATATATTCTTGTATATAGGAGCAGTATTATAGTAGTTATATTCTTGTATATAGGGGCAGTATTATAGTAGTTATATTCTTGTATATAGGGCAGTATTATAGTAGATATATTCTTGTATATAGGAGCAGTATTATAGTAGTTATATTCTTGTATATAGGGGCAGTATTATAGTAGTTATATTCTTGTATATAGGAGCAGTATTATAGTAGTTATATTCTTGTATATAGGGGCAGTATTATAGTAGTTATATTCTTGTACATAGGGGCAGTATTATAGTAGTTATATTCTTGTATATAGGAGCAGTATTATAGTAGTTATATTCTTGTATATAGGGGCAGTATTATAGTAGTTATATTCTTGTATATAGGGGCAGTATTATAGTAGTTATATTCTTGTACATAGGAGCTGTATTATAGTAGTTATATTCTTGTATATAGGGGCAGTATTATAGTATTATATTCTTGTACACAGGGGCAGTATTATAGTAGTTATATTCTTGTATATAGGAGCAGTATTATAGTAGTTATATTCTTGTTTATAGGAGCAGTATTATAGTAGTTATATTCTTGTATATAGGAGCAGTATTATAGTAGTTATATTCTTGTATATAGGAGCAGTATTATAGTAGTTATATTCTTGTATATATGGGCAGTATTATAGTAGTTATATTCTTGTATATAGGAGCAGTATTATAGTAGTTATATTCTTGTATATAGGGGCAGTATTATAGTAGTTATATTCTTGAACATAGGGGCAGTATTATAGTAGTTACATTTTTTGTTTCTGGAATTATTCTTAATAGACAGTTTAGTAAATGGTTGAAGAAAATGTAAAAAAAAAATATTTTCCTTACCTTTTTATGTTAATGAATTCAACGTAGAGTCTAAGTAGGAATTATGAATGTAGTGTTTCCCTATAATATATTATATCCATGTACTTTTATTGTTTTTTTCTTCACTTACTGTTGTGCATTTACACAAGTTATTTGCATGGTGATTCCTTTAGTGACATAGTCACAGTGTAAACGCGCTCTTACATGTTGCACATAAATCAATTTGTGCTCCGGTTGATTTCTTTGGATTTCCTTGCTGAGCTGATATGACGTGACTTAGAGGTTGTGCAATCCTCCGCTGGAAATTTAAATATGCAAATTGTCTCTTCTGAGAGGACGAGGACTTTGGAGCAACCTGTTGGAAGTAGCAATCCTAAAAGTCAATATCAAGCCTTTGACCTAGGATAAGACGCCAACTCAGAAACTCCATTGGCATACATGTGATTGAGATGTTCGCCCCTCTTCAGTGCAAAGCCGAGGGTCTGTTTTAGCTAGGTGCGGCCTCTGAATCAGGGGAACACTAGAGTTCCTGTGCTCTGAGGAGGATCATTTAGATACCGAATCTTCCAAAAAGAGCATTTCATGGCCTATAAGTCTCCTTATGCTGACTGGGAACTTTCCACTAGGGGAAACGTTTGTTCCTTAGATGTGTTGCTGTGACTCTGCAGTACCAGCTGCTGTTGCTGAGTATCACATTATGTGGTTGACCACTTCTACAGCCTTTAAATAGCCCCATGACCTATCACCTGGTGTCGCTGATAGAGTTCATTCCCTGCATTAACTTGAGCTGTTTAGATGCTGTTGCAGTTCCTGCTAAAGCCATTCTGGGAGACTGCTATTGTGTGTGTGAGTTGCTGTGCTTATTCTGGTCCCTGGGGGGAGGAGAGGGGGTGTTATCGCAGGGCTGGTAAGGAGCAGGGCAAGGGTAGTAGCCCAGACATCCTCACCTTTAGAAGTAGTTCTGGGAGCACGGTCATCTAAGGAACCCTAGTTTAAGGGTCCGACTAGTACCCCTGATTGCATTTGATTCCATTTTTACCACCCTGTAACAGTATCTAGTTTGCTTTTCATTCTAGTACTGTAACAAGGTTTGTTAATATTGACTTTTAGGATGGTTACTCCCAATAGGTGGCACTAGAGTTCGAGTCTACTGCCTCTCTGAAGAGGATATTTGCAGAATTGAACCTATACTATTACATTGTGGCTATTGGTAGCTTTACTTGCGGCGATCAAATTCTAATTAAACACGGCACAAGAAAGTCAGACTGAAACGAGCGACGGGACGTTGCAGCACATCGGTGACAGCTGAACCTCAGATTAGACACAAATTGTGGAGATTCCGGAGCATTAACAGGATATTAGACGCCATAATTCACACATTAGCTTGTAATCATTCTAAAACCTCTAATTTCTACTGAACATGAATTCAAAATATGAAAAGAAATAGAAAAAAAAAACAAAAAAGGAGAAATGTGGAAAGAAAGAATGAGGAGGAAACATCTGGGAGACGGTCCAACCCCACGTACTATAATGGAATGAGTCAGGGACGTAGATTTGATGTTTTTATTACAAAATGAATAATGTCTGGAGAACAAGTCCTGCATTTTCCATAGAAGCTTCTGAAACAATTAAGCTCCGCAGTTTGGTACTAACCAAACGTTTCTGCTCCACTAACCGAGGACGTCTCGGGTTCTGTCGGTGGATCAGATGTCCTTCTTAGGATAACTGCGGGTTTTGGTTTTGTTCTGTCTCCATTATTAAAAATAATGTTGGTTCACGTAAAACCTAAAGAGAAATTCTAGGGAAATATGTAATGCGGGGAAGTCCTGCAGCTCACACCTACATGTGATCATCTGAAGAACGGCGGAAGGTTCCAGCTCACGGCCCCCTATGGACATCCTCCACCAAGGTCTTCTCCAAGCCTAGATACGTCCACAAGGCCCTTCTAGAAGAGGGGGGTCCTTAGTAAGGACCTCTGAGAAACTGTATTGTAATTAGGGATGGGCGAATCTACTCGCTAGGACTCGGTACTCTGCGAGTTTCCCAGCGTTTACTCGCACGAGTCCAATGCAAATCAATGGCAAACGCTGACAAAACTCGGATTGCCATTGTTTGCATTAGACTCGGCTACTGTGCCAGTGATAGCAGGGAAACTCGCAAAGTAACTGCTGTTTCTTTGTGAGCCGAGTCCAGCTGTCTTCTCTGTGCAGCTCCAGGGTCCTAGAGCCCGCCTGCTCACAGACATGATGTAGCAGTGCTGAGATTGTTCTCAGTCTGCTCATTCCCTGTGCATAGACATCTATATTTATGCACAGGGGATGTAGCAGAGAGGACATCGCGTTTTGGACTACGTCGGACGGAAGAGGATTTTTTTAATTAAAGATGGAGTCCCTAATGGCTTTTTTTTTTATTTCAAATAAAAATTTTTCTCTGTGTTTTTTTTAACCCTTTATTGGAGATTCTTAGTGGCTGGGTCAAACGTGGCCTGACATTAAGAATCTCGGGCTTAATACCAGCTTGTATAACAAAGCTGGTATTAACCCCTTTATTACCCAGCGTGCCACCACCACCAGGGCCGCTGGAAGAGCGGGGTTCAGCGCCAGAGGATGGCGCTTCAATGAACGCGCCATCTTCTGGGGCGGCTGCGGGCTGCAATTTGCAGCGGGGGGTGCCCAGAAAGCTTGGGCCTCCCTGCGCTGCGGATTCCAGCCCCCAGCTGCTTAGCTGTACCTGGCTAGACATAGAAATTGCGCGGATCCCCACGCATTTTTTTTTTATTATTTCATGAGTCTCAGAGTCTCAGAGTCAGAGTCTCAGAGTCAGAGTCAGAGTCTCAGAGTCAGAGTCTCAGAGTCTCAGAGTCAGAGTCAGAGTCTCAGAGTCAGAGTCTCAGAGTCAGAGTCAAAGTCTCAGAGTCAGAGTCTCAGAGTCAGAGTCTCAGAGTCTCAGAGTCAGAGTCTCAGAGTCAGAGTCTCAGAGTCAAAGTCTCAGAGTCAGAGTCAGAGTCTCAGAGTCAGAGTCTCAGAGTCAGACTCAGAGTCTCAGTCTCAGAGTCAGAGTCTCAGAGTCTCAGAGTCTCAGAGTCAGAGTCAGAGTCAGAGTCTCAGAGTCAGAGTCTCAGAGTCTCAGAGTCAGAGTCAGAGTCTCAGAGTCAGAGTCTCAGAGTCAGAGTCTCAGAGTCTCAGAGTCAGAGTCTCAGAGTCAGAGTCTCAGAGTCAGAGTCTCAGAGTCAGAGTCAGAGTCTCAGAGTCAGAGTCTCAGAGTCAGAGTCTCACCCTCAGAGCCAGAGTCGTCTCAGAGTCAGAGTCTCAGAGTCAGTCTCAGAGTGAGTCTCAGAGTCAGAGTCTCAGAGTCAGAGTCTCAGAGTCAGAGTCAGAGTCTCAGAGTCAGAGTCTCAGAGTCAGAGTCTCAGAGTCAGAGTCTCAGAGTCAGAGTCAGAGTCTCAGAGTCAGAGTCAGAGTCTCAGAGTCAGAGTCTCACCCTCAGAGCCAGAGTCAGAGTCTCAGAGTCAGAGTCTCAGAGTCAGTCTCAGAGTGAGTCTCAGAGTCTCAGAGTTTCAGAGTCAGAGTCTCAGAGTCAGAGTCTCAGAGTCAGAGTCAGAGTCTCAGAGTCAGAGTCAGAGTCTCAGAGTCAGAATCTCAGAGTCATAATCTCAGAATTTCATGAAATAATTTTAAAAAAATGCGTGGGGCTCCGCGCAATTTCTATGTCTAGCCAGGTACAGCTAAGCAGCTGGGGGCTGGAATCCGCAGCGCAGGGATGCCCAAGCTTTCTGGGCACCCCCCGCTGCAAATTGCAGCCCGCAGCCGCCCCAGAAGATGGCGAGTTCATTGAAGTGCCATCCTCTGGCGCTGAACCCCGCTCTTCCAGCGGCCCTGGTGGCGGTGGCACGCTGGGCAATAAAGAGGTTAGGGCCAGCTTTGTATTTTCAGCTGGCCCTAAGCCCGAAATTTATGGCGGTCACGCCAATATTAGACATGACCGCCATGAATTTCTATTAAATTGTTTTAAAAAAAAACACAACACAGAGAAAATTTTTTATCAGAAATAAAAAAAAAAGCCATTAGGGACTCCATCTTTAATTAAAAAAATCGTCTTCCGTCCGACGCAGTCCAAAACGCGATGTCTTCTCTGCTCATCCCTGTGCATAGATATAGATGTCTATGCACAGGGAATGAGCAGAGTGAGAACAATCTCAGCTCTGCTACATCAGGCAGCAGGCAGGCTCTAGGACCCTGGAGCTGTGGCAGCCAGCACACTGAGCAGACAGGACTCTTATCTGTGCGAGTTTCCCAGCGATTACTTGCACAGTAAACGAGTCCAATGCAAATAAATGGCAAAACTAGGATTGCTTCAGGCTGAAGCTTCCGAGACACATCTGTGATTTGTAAATCGCACACTACTCGCTATTACTCGCTTCCCCATTCATTAACATTGGACTCGCTAGACTCGCAACGAGTAGCGAGTCCTGTGCTCGGACTCGCTAGAGTCAAGCG
This sequence comes from Allobates femoralis, assembly GCA_033576535.1. Classification (NCBI taxonomy): domain Eukaryota; kingdom Metazoa; phylum Chordata; class Amphibia; order Anura; family Aromobatidae; genus Allobates; species Allobates femoralis. Next base: position 12,279,053 of record JARQOC010000012.1, read on the forward strand.
ATTCCGAGTAATTTAGGATTCGCCCATCACTAATTGTAATGGGACATCACTGGGCAGATCTCATCACCTTGGGTTAGGTGATGAGATTTGTCCATTTTCAATCAGCATTGAGATACATCTATGATAATCGTAAACTGTGAATGGTGGAAGCACCTGACCCAAGAGCTTACATTATTATTAACCGCTTTTGGTTCAATCTGGAGCCATGGCGACTTGATGGATGAACACATTGATCTTCTCCAAGCCTAGGTAGGTCCACCAGGGTCTCTCCAAGCCTAGATACGTCCACAAGGCCCTTCTAGAAGCCTTGATACATCCTTCAGGGTCTTCTCCAAGCCTCGCTACATGCACCAGGGTCTTGTCTAAGCCTAAATATGTCCACCAGGGTATTCTCCAAGCCTAGATACGTCAACACAGGGACTTCTAGAAGCCTAGATACGTCCACCAAGGTCTTCTCTGCTCTTGTCCCTGGTATTATCTCTGCTCTCTTCTCTGCTCTCTTCTCTACTTTCGTCTCTGCTCTCATCTCTGCTCTCATCTCTGCTCTCTTCTCTGCTCTTGTCTCTGCTCTCTTCTCTTCTCTTCTTTGCTCTCATCTCTGCTCTCGTTGCTGCTCTCGTCTCTGCTCTCTTGTCTGTTATTGTCTCTGCTCTCTTCTCTGCTCTCGTCTCTGTTTTCGTCTCTGCTCTCGTCTCTGCTCTCTTCTCTGCTCTCTTCTCTGCTCTCTTCTCTGCTCTTGTCTCTGCTCTCTTCTCTGCTCTCTTCTCTTCTCTGCTCGTCTCTGATCTCTTCTCTGCTCTCTTCTCTGCTCTCTCCTCTTCTCTGCTCTCGTCTCTGCTCTCTTCTCTTCTCTTCTCTGCTCTCTTCTCTGTTCTCTTCTCTGCTCTCTTCTCTGCTCTCTTCTCTGCTCTTGTCTCTGCTCTCTTCTCTGCTCGTCTCTGATCTCTTCTCTGCTCTCTTCTCTGCTCTCTCCTCTTCTCTGCTCTCGTCTCTGCTCTCTTCTCTTCTCTTCTCTGCTCTCTTCTCTTCTCTGCTCTCTTCTCTGCTCTCTTCTCTGATCTCTTCTCTGCTCTCTTCTCTGCTCTCTCCTCTTCTCTTCTCTTCACTGCTCTCTTCTCTTCTCTGCTCTCGTCTCTGCTCTCTTCTCTTCTCTGCTCTCTTCTCTTCTCTTCTCTGCTCTCTTCTCTGCTCTCTTCTCTTCTCTGCTCTCTTCTCTGCTCTCTTCTCTGCTCTCTTCTCTGATCTCTTCTCTGCTCTATCCTCTTCTCTTCTCTTCACTGCTCTCTTCTCTTCTCTGCTCTCTTCTCTGATCTCTTCTCTGATCTCTTCTCTGCTCTCTTCTCTGCTCTCTCCTCTTCTCTGCTCTCTTCTCTTCTCTTCTCTGCTCTCTTCTCTGCTCTCTCCTCTTCTCTGCTCCCTCCTCTTTTCTTCTCTGCTCTCTTCTCTTCTCTGCTCTCGTCTCTGCTCTCTTCTCTGCTCTCGTCTCTGCTCTCTTCTCTGCTCTCGCCTCTTCTCTGCTCTCGTCTCTGCTCTCTTCTCTGCTCTCGCCTCTTCTCTGCTCTCGTCTCTGCTCTCTTCTCTGCTCTCGCCTCTTCTCTGCTCTCGTCTCTGCTCTCTTCTCTGCTCTCTTCTCTGCTCTCGTCTCTGCTCTCTTCTCTGCTCTCGTCTCTGCTCTCTTCTCTGCTCTCTTCTCTTCTCTGCTCTCTTCTCTTCTCTGCTCTCTTCTCTGCTCTTGCCTCTTCTCTTGTCTCTGCTCAGTTGTAGAGTTGTAGGGTTGTCGCCCCTCTGCTCCGGGGGTCTCATGATGAGGATCAGTATTCGGGGCTGGTCGTAAAGGTCAGATCCTCATCAATCAGCAAATTATCTCTGACCTGAGACTTTCAATTACAACTTTCTATGCTCAAACCAAGAACACAAGAGGCCTCGTAATGTGTGACATCATCAGACGGGCGGTGATGTCACTTGGCCCAGACTCAGTCTCCTCTTAGGTCTTTACAGTAAATGTGTCCAACAGAATTTAATATAGTTCACGAGGAGCAGACGAGGCCTGTGCCAGATTAGCTACATGTTCCATTTACTGTAATACTATGTAAGGAACCAGCTACACTGTCACAAGAGAGAAGAGGAGAGAAAAACCTGAGGCTCAATCACTGCACAAGGATGACATCATCATCATCATCATCACCATCACTATCATCATCATCATCATCACCATCATCATGAGCAGCAGTAGCAGCGCTCCATACAGAGCTAACCGGACACATAATGAGCACAACAGCGCCATCTGCTGATCACACTGCAGACTGTTCATGATCAACTTTACCAGTACAGGATCAGCAATGTAATGTATGTACACAGTGACTGCACCAGCAGAATAGTGAGTGCAGCTCTGGAGTATAATACAGGAGGTAACTCAGGGTCAGTAATGTAATGTATGTACACAGTGACTGCACCAGCAGAATAGTGAGTGCAGCTCTGGAGTATAATACAGGAGGTAACTCAGGATCAGTAATGTAATGTATGTACACAGTGACTGCACCAGCAGAATAGTGAGTGCAGCTCTGGAGTATAATACAGGAGGTAACTCAGGATCAGTAATGTAATGTATGTACACAGTGACTGCACCAGCAGAATAGTGAGTGCAGCTCTGGAGTATAATACAGGAGGTAACTCAGGATCAGTAATGTAATGTATGTACAACAGTGACTGCACCAGCAGAATAGTGAGTGCAGCTCTGGAGTATAATACAGGAGGTAACTCAGGATCAGTAATGTAATGTATGTACACAGTGACTGCACCAGCAGAATAGTGAGTGCAGCTCTGGAGTATAATACAGGAGGTAACTCAGGATCAGTAATGTAATGTATGTACACAGTGACTGCACCAGCAGAATAGTGAGTGCAGCTCTGGGGTATAATACAGGAGGTAACTCAGGATCAGTAATGTAATGTAATGTACACAGTGACTGCACCAGCAGAATAGTGAGTGCAGCTCTGGAGTATAATACAGGAGGTAACTCGGATCAGTAATGTAATGATGTACACAGTGACCTGCACCAGCAGAATAGTGAGTGCAGCTTCTGGGTATAATACAGGAGGTAACTCAGGATCAGTAATGTAATGTATGTACACAGTGACCTGCACCAGCAGAATAGTGAGTGCAGCTCTGGAGATAATACAGGGGTAACTCAGGATCAGTAATGTAATGTATGTACACAGTGACTGCACCAGCAGAATAGTGAGTGCAGCTCTGGAGTATAATACAGAGGTAACTCAGGATCAGTAATGTAATGTATGTACACAGTGACTGCACCAGCAGAATAGTGAGTGCAGCTCTGGAGTATAATACAGGAGGTAACTCAGGATCAGTAATGTAATGTATGTACACAGTGACTGCACCAGCAGATAGTGAGTGCAGCTCTGGAGTATAATACAGGAGGTAACTCAGGATCAGTAATGTAATGTATGTACACAGTGACTGCACCAGCAGAATAGTGAGTGCAGCTCTGAGTATAATACAGAGAGTAACTCAGGATCAGTAATGTAATGTATGTACACATGACTGCACCAGCAGAATAGTGAGTGCAGCTCTGGAGTATAATACAGGAGGTAACTCAGGATCAGTAATGTAATGTATGTACACAGTGACTGCACCAGCAGAATAGTGAGTGCAGCTCTGGAGATAATACAGGGGTAACTCAGGATCAGTAATGTAATGTATGTACACAGTGACTGCACCAGCAGAATAGTGAGTGCAGCTCTGGAGTATAATACAGGAGGTAACTCAGGATCAGTAATGTAATGTATGTACACAGTGACTGCACCAGCAGAATAGTGAGTGCAGCTCTGGAGTATAATACAGGAGGTAACTCAGGATCAGTAATGTAATGTATGTACACAGTGACTGCACCAGCAGAATAGTGAGTGCAGCTCTGGGTATAATACAGGAGGTAACTCAGGATCAGTAATGTAATGTATGTACACAGTGACTGCACCAGCAGAATAGTGAGTGCAGCTCTGGAGTATAATACAGGAGGTAACTCAGGATCAGTAATGTAATGTATGTACACAGTGACTGCACCAGCAGAATAGTGAGTGCAGCTCTGGATATAATACAGGAGGTAACTCAGGATCAGTAATGTAATGTATGTACACAGTGACGCACCAGCAGAATAGTGAGTGCAGCTCTGGAGTATAATACAGGAGGTAACTCAGGATCAGTAATGTAATGTATGTACACAGTGACTGCACCAGCAGAATAGTGAGTGCAGCTCTGGAGTATAATACAGGAGGTAACTCAGGATCAGTAATGTAATGTATGTACACAGTGACTGCACCAGCAGAATAGTGAGTGCATGCTCTGGAGTATAATACAGGAGGTAACTCAGGATCAGTAATGTAATGTATGTACACAGTGACTGCACCAGCAGAATAGTGAGTGCAGCTTTGGGGTATAATACAGGAGGTAACTCAGGATCAGTAATGTAATGTATGTACACAGTGACTGCACCAGCAGAATAGTGAGTGCAGCTCTGAGTATAATACAGGAGGTAACTCAGGATCAGTAATGTAATGTATGTACACAGTGACTGCACCAGCAGAATAGTGAGTGCAGCTCTGGAGTATAATACAGGAGGTAACTCAGGATCAGTAATGTAATGTATGTACACAGTGACTGCACCAGCAGAATAGTGAGTGCAGCTCTGGAGTATAATACAGGGGTAACTCAGGATCAGTAATGTAATGTATGTACACAGTGACTGCACCAGCAGAATAGTGCGTGCAGCTCTGGAGTATAATACAGGAGGTACTGCAGGATCAGTAATGTAATGTATAGTGCACACGTGACTGCACCAGCAGAATAGTGAGTGCAGCTCTGGAGTATAATACAGGAGGTAACTCAGGATCAGTAATGTAATGTATGTACACAGTGACTGCACCAGCAGAATAGTGAGTGCAGCTCTGGAGTATAATACAGGAGGTAACTCAGGATCAGTAATGTAATGTATGTACACATGACTCCAACCAGCAGAATAGTGAGTGCAGCTCTGGAGTATAATACAGGAGGTAACTCAGGATCAGTAATGTAATGTATGTACACAGTGACTGCACCAGCAGAATAGTGAGTGCAGCTCTGGAGTATAATACAGGAGGTAACTCAGGATCAGTGAATGTAATGTATGTACACAGTGACTGCACCAGCAGAATAGTGAGTGCAGCTTTGGGGTATAATACAGGAGGTAACTCAGGATCAGTAATGTAATGTATGTACACAGTGACTGCACCAGCAGAATAGTGAGTGCAGCTCTGGAGGATAATACAGGGGGTAACTCAGGATCAGTAATGTAATGTATGTACACAGTGACTGCACCAGCAGAATAGTGAGTGCAGCTCTGGAGTATAATACAGGAGGTAACTCAGGATCAGTAATGTAATGTATGTACACAGTGACTGCACCAGCAGAATAGTGAGTGCAGCTCTGGAGTATAATACAGGAGGTAACTCAGGATCAGTAATGTAATGTATGTACACAGTGACTGCACCAGCAGAATAGTGAGTGCAGCTCTGGAGTATAATACAGGAGGTAACTCAGGATCAGTAATGTAATGTATGTACACAATGACTCCAACAGCAGAATAGTGAGTGCAGCTCTGGAGTATAAGGCTGGGGTCACAGTTGACATGCATTTTTTTAGTGCCTTTTAAAAACGCATGCTTTTTTACATGCGTTTTTCATGTCAGCATGAGTTTTTTAAGGTCTCTGATGGCTCCCTGCGTTTTTGGCTGCGTTTTTGAATCTGCATATAAAAATAGTGCTTGTAGTATTTTTTTGAGCGTTTTGAAAAACGCATGCGTTTTTGTAGAAAACGCATGCGTTTTTATAACATGGGTTCCTATGGAAAACGCATGCAAAAACGCATGTACAGTTAGTACCTTTTAGTGCCATTCAAAAACGCATGCGTTTCCCATAGGAGCCCATGTTAAAAAAACGCATGCGTTTCCGGAAACGCATGCGTTTTTTTTAACATGGGCTCCTATGGGAAACGCATGCGTTTTTGAATGGCACTAAAAGGTACTAACTGTACATGCGTTTTTGCATGCGTTTTCCATAGGAACCCATGTTATAAAAACGCATGCGTTTTCTACAAAAACGCATGCGTTTTCTACAAAAACGCATGCGTTTTTGGATATGCTCCAAAAATGCATGGGACAGTCACACATGCTTTTTGGCTATTAGGGCATGCGTTTTTTAACATGGGGGCCTATGGGTGCGTTTTTTACATGCGTTTTTGAAAACGCAGGTCTCCAAAAATGCATGTGAAAAATGGTACTGTGACCCCAGCCTAATACAGGAGGTAACTCAGGATCAGTAATGTAATGTATGTACACAGTGACTGCACCAGCAGAATAGTGAGTGCAGCTCTGGAGTATAATACAGGAGGTAACTCAGGATCAGTGATGTAATGTATGTACACAGTGACTGCACCAGCAGAATAGTGAGTGCAGCTCTGGAGTATAATACAGGAGGTAACTCAGGATCAGTAATGTAATGTATGTACACAGTGACTGCACCAGCAGAATAGTGAGTGCAGCTCTGGAGTATAATACAGGAGGTAACTCAGGATCAGTAATGTAATGTATGTACACAGTGACTGCACCAGCAGAGTAGTGAGTGCAGCTCTGGAGTATAATACAGGAGGTAACTCAGGATCAGTAATGTAATGTATGTACACAGTGACTGCACCAGCAGAATAGTGAGTGCAGCTCTGGAGTATAATACAGGAGGTAACTCAGGATCAGTGATGTAATGTATGTACACAGTGACTGCACCAGCAGAATAGTGAGTGCAGCTCTGGAGTATAATACAGGAGGTACCTCAGGATCAGTAATGTAATGTATGTACACAGTGACTGCACCAGCAGAATAGTGAGTGCAGCTCTGGAGGATAATACAGGAGGTAACTCAGGATCAGTAATGTAATGTATGTACACAGTGACTGCACCAGCAGAATAGTGAGTGCAGCTCTGGAGTCTAATACAGGAGGTAACTCAGGATCAGTAATGTAATGTATGTACACAGTGACTGCACCAGCAGAATAGTGAGTGCAGCTCTGGAGTATAATACAGGGGGTAACTCAGGATCAGTAATGTAATGTATGTACACAGTGACTGCACCAGCAGAATAGTGAGTGCAGCTCTGGGGTATAATACAGGAGGTAACTCAGGATCAGTAATGTAATGTATGTACACAGTGACTGCACCAGCAGAATAGTGAGTGCAGCTCTGGAGTATAATACAGGAGGTAACTCAGGATCAGTAATGTAATGTATGTACACAGTGACTGCACCAGCAGAATAGTGAGTGCAGCTCTGGAGTATAATACAGGAGGTAACTCAGGATCAGTGATGTAATGTATGTACACAGTGACTCCACCAGCAGAATAGTGAGTGCAGATCTAGAGTATAATACAGGAGGTAACTCAGGATCAGTAATGTAATGTATGTACACAGTGACTGCACCAGCAGAATAGTGAGTGCAGCTCTGGAGTATAATACAGGAGGTAACTCAGGATCAGTAATGTAATGTATGTACACAGTGACAGCACCAGCAGAATAGTGAGTGCAGCTCTGGAGTATAATACAGGAGGTAACTCAGGATCAGTGATGTATGACTCTGTACAGGGCAGGATAGTGAGCGCCATCTTTCCTGACCTCCCACCAATAAATGTTATTTTCTATATAAATAAACCCTGTGTGATTCTGGACAGTTTTCCCTCCTTTAATCCTTAGGAAATTCTTCTTCTCACTTTCTCTCCATTCTCGTTCTGTTTATAACTTCACTTTATTTTGCTGTGAGTATAAAGTGGCCAAACTCCTCGCTTCTGCTGGAACATTACTAGAGAGGAGAGAAAACCTTTGATCGTTTGTCCGCAGATTCACGCCTGGGTTCAGACTCTGCAGGGTGTTAACCCCTTTAAAGTAAAACTATCAATTCACTAATATTATAATGATGTCCATGTTATTCCTGCAGAGAGTTAAGAAAAATTATGTAGAAATGTTTCTCCTTCTTCATTTTTTAATGCAACAGCGCCACCCTCATTTCCACAGGCTGTGCGAGGTATTGCATCTCAGCCGCATTCACTTCCTTAGAGAGCCCCGGCTGCAATACCAGATGCAGGCTGTGGTCAGGTGTGGCACTATTTTTGGAAAAAAAAAATAACCAAGTTTGTCCAAATCTCAGTCCTATCCTCATGTAGCCAACATTTGCTTTCTCCTATCCTATATATTTGCAGTTTGAGGCTTGTTTTTTGGAGGAATGAGTTGTAGTTCTGAGTTATTCCATTTCCTTCATCATATAATGTACAGAAAAATGGTAAAAGTTTAAAATTTGGGGAAAAAAAAGATTTTTTTTACAGTTACAATTCTCATTGTGCAGAAATAATGACCTGGTAAACAAAAGAAAACTGCGGCACTCAGTCCTAATGTGTACTGGTGCAAAGCTGTAACGCTATACATTGTAACAAAAAGTCAGCTGCACTCAAACACTAGACATGCTTATTGGAATATGGAACTCCATTAAAGCTAATGAAATATGAAAATGGAGACATTTAGCTAGTATATATGGCCATAGATACAACCGCCCAGTAGCCACATCGAGGCGTGTCCCCTGTACTATGATCTAGTAACCCAGTAAAAACCTAGATCCCAGTAAAGGGGATATGCCTCGACATGACCATATATATATAACCACCCAGTAGCCACGTCGAGGCATGTCTCCTATATTGGAATCTAGTAACCCAGTAAAAACCTATGACTCAGTAAAGGGGACATGCCTCGACTTGGCCAGGTACACGGCTGCCCAGTAGCCACACTAAGGTGTGTCCCCTTTACTGGGTCTTAGGTTTTTATTGGGTTACTAGATCTCAGTAATGGGGATATGCCTCAACGTAACCATATATAAGACCGCTCAGTAGCCACGTTGAGGCATGTCTTCTATATTGGGATCTAGTAACCCAGTAAAAACCTATATGACTCAGTAAAGGGGACATGCCTTGACTTGGCCATGTATACGACTGCCCAATAGGCACACTGAGGCATGTCTCCTGTACTGGGTCCTAGGTTTTTATTGGGTTACTAGATCCCAGTAAAGGGGATATGCCTCAACGTTACCATATATACGACCGCCCAGTAGCCACGTTGAGGCATATCTTCTATATTGGGATCTAGTAACACAGTAAAAACCTCAGGACGTCAGGGCCTGATGTGTAAAGTGGGAGCTACAGGAGTACCAAGATGGCTGTGGCCCCAAACTTGTATGGCAACCCATCGACTCAAGTGGGAATGGGGGGTGGGCACTTGGATGGACAACTGGCCAAATGTGTATAGGATACATTACAGGAGTACCAAGATGTCGGAGACCCCAAACTTGTATGGTAACCCATCGACACAAGTGGGAAGGGGGGATGGGCACCTGAATGGACATCTTGGTTGGATCATATCGCTGAAACGTTGTGATCATAGACTGACAACAGTTTTGAAGAGGTTGAACAGAGCTCTGATCACTGCCGGTATAGATAGTCGCTGACAGCTCCTGACCCCTTAATATAGAAGGACGGGGTTAATAATGGAGATTTGCTGATTTCCCCCCAGCGCTGGTGAAATTCAATGTATAATTTTGCCTTCAGAAGTTACACAAGAGGCCGAGGACAAGGGTCACCGGGACACAATGTTTGACTTCTCTATCATGTATCAGCAATGGTCAAGGCTGCGTCCTCTCCTCCGGGGACGTACACCTGGGTCAGATGTCGCCTGATGATTTCCACTTTTCTTCACATTTCCACTTTTTAGGAGAAGTCACTCACAGGGGGCTTAATTGGGGTCTTTAAAGACCAAGGACTCAAGCGGCAAGATCTACGACTCCCTTTATGGCCCCAGCCAACGACAAACAATATCCACCGACCACTACTAATAATGGTTTCAATAACTGTAAGCAAACAAAAACAACATAAAAGACGCAAGCATTTCCATAATATGCTGAATAAACCAGTGATTACAGCAGCTATAGCTTTTTCCTGACTTTTCCATCTGGCCCAGACCATCACAACAGCTTCTCCAGCCACAAATTGTCTGCAGAGATTACAACAAAGACACATATCTTGTATGTTTTCCATCATTTGGTGTTATTAACATTATCGACCCATCACACTCCTTCATTATCTGGTGGTTTCGGAACATCTCCCCTTTAACCAAAATATCTAGATATTGGCAACACTCCCAGACAAGGTGGCCTTCACCGCTTTCTCTAAACACAGTACATAATTTGCTGTACAATACTTGATACGAAAACACTACTTATTCTTCTTAAAGGGACACATATATGCTAGATATGCAGTACTATACAAGATACAAGCACATTGGCAAATCTTTAGATGTTGTCTTATATTGATGGAGTTGTTCACTTTTCCCGACTTTCCATCTGGCCCAGACCATCACAACAACTCCTCCAGCCACGAATTGTCTGCAGACATTACAACAAAGACACATTTGATTTCTAACATTTCAAGCACCGTCTAAATCCGATGACTTCACTATGTGCCCATACAAATCCTAACCGGGATCCCTGCAGACCCCCTGCACTGCAGCAAGCGTTTCAGACTGCTTTTCAGGCTTGCTGATGCAGTATAAAGTAGAGATGAGTTAACCTTATGACATTTGGAGGCTGCTGCCTAACTTTTTGGCGCACTGTTCGTGGCCCCGAAGTTGACCCGAGCCTCAATGGAGGTCACTGATTGGCAGTTCAGCTCTTCGCCCACATACAGCCGGCCATAAGCAAACCACGTCCGAGGGGTGGGAGGGCTGAAATATTATTAATGAATTTAATTTTATATATTATAGAAATAAAATTGATTTTGGACACACACAACACCCAAAAATGGTGCTTTTAACCCCAAGTGTCAGTTGATGAAACACTGAACGTGGCTGCACTGGACAAAGCACCAACTGTACCCGACCATAGCCATGCACACTGCAAGCACCCGAACTCCAAACCCAAACAGGTGGTATGTCCAATGCCTCGAATAGAACCATGAAAGGTTCCATCATCCCTAGTAAAAAACTGCTTTTAATTTGCATAAAATTCATGAAAAAAGTGCAACAAAGAAGCAACATGCGAACATAGTCTTAGAACATTGGAAGTAATGGGAACACATGTCCCATGTGACCTTGAGACTAAGGCTGGAAACACACTGTCCGAGTGATATGAAAGTTACTCGCACGAGTCTCGGATCATTCGCCCCCTCTCTGGAAGGGAGCAGTGGAGCTACATAGAGAAACATACCACTGACAGTATCCCATCCAAAGAGGCAGAGTTCATGCTGGGTGAATGATCCGAGACTCGTGGGAGTAATTCGCATGACACTCGGACAGTGTGTTTCCAGCCTAAGGCTGGTTTCACACTGGCGTTTTTTGCCATCATTGTGCATCCAGCTGATACTGAATGCACCCGCATCCATTTTCAGTCCCATTGACTTTCAATGGGGCCGGATGAACTTGCGGGTGCACTATTTTTCCCAGATTCGGGCGGTCACGGTTTTGTCCCAGAAATCAATAACGCAACTTGGTGCATTTTTGGTCTCCGTGTCAAAAAATGTGACCACCTGGATCCGGGGGAAGGCAGGTAGATTTAAAATGTTGCTCTATGTCACCCGGATCTGGGTTTTTGGCCTGCGCATGCGCAGAATGCAGTTCCACGCCCCCTAGGGGATGTGTCACTTGTCCCTGCATCCGGCAGAAACCGGGAAACAGCCGAAGGAACCGTCTCCTCCCGTGAGCCCTGATCAGTGATAATACTGGCACAGGTGTGTTCAGCTACATCATTCTAGGGGTGGAGCTCCGGAGTGATTCATGTTTTACCCGCATCCCCCTGGATTCACAATAAAGTCAGTGTAAAACCAGCCTAAGGCGCTGTGCACATCTACATTTTTTTAATGCATTTTTCCTTTGAGATTTTATAAAATCTGCAAGGGGAAATGCAACAGCCATAAGGGCTGGGGGTACTCGGTAGCCGGGCCAGTCGACTGTCTTGGGGAGGTCACGGTGGCTGTGACCCGGCTCTGTGGCCCTGGCAGTGCAGGGGATATTCGTGGCACCACCTGTGGAATTAGGCCAGTTCCAGCCAGGCAGTTTGGGTCCACTCCTCCCAGACACCCTGTCGTAAGCCTCTCCTGGTTGACTCTCCCACGTTGGCTACCCGCCTCTCCTGCCTTGCGTCTTTGTGCATAGTGTCCCAAGCAGGTGTCTGCGGCCCTTGTCGGGCGACACCCTAGGTCTAGCCACCATTTCAGTGAATATACACGGTCAGTAACCACTGCCCGTACAGGTGTAGCAGCCTCCGATTTCCTGGTGGAACCTTGAAGCTTCCCACCAGATCGGGGTCGGTCCCCTCTTGCAACCAGTCCCTCCGCCCAACTCATGTTGAGTCCGGTTTCGGGGCCCCATGGGTGGATCCTCCACTCCGGTGTCCCCTAGGATGCTCTCTCCAACTCGACTCGTCTCCAACTCTCTCCCTCACTAACTACTTAACTCCTCCTCTTCCTCTTTCTCAGAACTGTTCTCTTCCCACCCCCTCTACCTACTCCCTCCCCCAGCCAGAAGATGGGGGACCCTTCCTCAGCAAGATCCCCTGGCCTGGGGTTAGGATAGGTGTTGGGTGCAGGTGTGTCTCGGATCTGTGTCTCCTTACCTGGGAGTGGGATACCACACCTATGGCTTAGGTGCAGTACGTCTGTGGTGGCCAGGCCTCAGGGGCGCCAAGGAAGCACATGCCAGCAAAGTCGATGAGAATTCGGCCTACTTGCAGAATGAGCAGTCAGAAGTCAGCAGCTGGATTGGTAGGTGTGTGTGGTGCAGATGGGTGTGGTTTGGGGGCCGGTGGGTGTGTTGGCGGTTTCTTCCGTGAACCAAATGAGTATTACATTTTATGTCCCTGGGCTTATGGAGCTAATTATACTAGAACAAGGGGTCTGGGGGTAAAACCCTCTGGCAGAAAGGGGGCAAACCACGCCGACCATCTATGCCGCTCACGCCCAGCCAAGTCTGATGAGAATTCTGATGCGCTCTTCACACCTTCAGGTTTTTTTGCGTTGCAGATTTTGGTGCAAACAAAGGAAGCAGCAGCTGATACTTTCTTCCTTTTTCTCATAGGCTAAATGATAGAAACATATGGGAAGAACGCACTGGAAAGCGCAATAAAACGCGTCATTTTCCTACCAGGAGATGCAGATAATCTGCTGTGCCTCAATCATTGGGATTTCTGCCTCTAATCCTCTCCTCTGACATCGACCTCATGATGGATTTACATTTTTCCCATTTTTGCTGTAATTCTTTATTACCACACGGCTCTGAACGCTCCATCTCCACATCGGGATCCTATCATGGATTTTGCTGGAATCTTTGCACCTGTGCAAACATTTGTGGTTTTGTGGCAATTGCAAGAAAAATGCAGTATGTGTGTGCAGTAAGCTTACAACGGCTCAGCACGGCGTGCTATGTCTCTCTGGTGTCAGTCTGTATGTGTGTGCAGTAAGCTTACAACGGCTCAGCACGGCGTGCTATGTCTCTCTGGTGTCAGTTTGTATGTGTGTGCAGTAAGCTTACAACGGCTCAGCATGGCGTGCTATGTCTCTCTGGTGTCAGTTTGTATGTGTGTGCAGTAAGCTCACAGTGGCTCAGCACGGCGTGCTATGTCTCTCTGGTGTCAGTTTGTATGTGTGTGCAGTAAGCTTACAATGGCTCAGCACGGCGTGCTATGTCTCTCTGGTGTCAGTTTCTGCCTTTACTTCTGTGCAGGATTTATGAATGTTGAGCGATCAGGCCAGTCCCTGATGTTTTTTATGCTTCCCTGTGGGGTCGGTGCAGGGGCGGACATATCATTAGTGCATCCTTGGGGGTCGGTGCAGGAGAGACAGATCATTGGTGCAACCTTGGGGGTGGGTTCAGGGGCGGACAGATCATTGTTGCAATCTTGGGGCGAACATATCATTGGTGCAACCTTAGGGCTCAGTGCAGGGGCGGACAGATCATTGGTGCAACCTTGGAGGTTGGTGCAGGGGCGGACATGTCATTGGTGCCACCTTGGGGCTCGGTGCAGGGAATAACATATCAGTGGTGCAACCTTGGGACTCGGTGCAGGGGCGGACAGATCATTGGTGCAACCGTGGAGGTTGGTGCAGTGGCAGACATATCATTGGTGCCACCTTGGGCTCGGTGCAGGGGCAGACATATCATTGGTGCCACCTTGGGCTCGGTGCAGGGGCGGACATATCATTGGTGCAACCTTGTAGGTTGGTGCAGGGGCGGACATATCATTGGTGCAACCTTGGGGCTTGGTGCAGGGGCAGACATATCATTGGTGCAATGGGGACATATCATTGATGGAACCTTGTGGCTCACTGCAAGGTGGAAAGATCATTAGTGCAACCTTGGGGTTCGGTGCAGGGGAGGACATGTCATTGGTGTAGCCTTGTGTCTCAGTGCAGGGTGGAAAAATCATTAGTGCAACCTTGGGGCTCAGTGCAGGGGCGGACATATCATTGGTGCAATGTCGGACATATCATTGGTGCAATCTTGGGGCTCAGTGAATGGGCGGACATATCATTGGTGCTATGGCGGACATATCATTGGTGCAATGGCGGACATATCATCGGTGCAAACTTGGGGCTCAGTGCAGGGGCGGACATATCACTGGTGCAATGGCGGACATATCATTGGTGCAACCTTGGGGCTCAGTGCAGGGGCGGACATATCATTGGTGCAATGGCGGACATATCATTGGTGCAACCTTGGGGATTGGTGCAGGGGTGGACATATCATTGGTGCAACTTGTGCAGTTGCACAAGGGCCCAAGAGGTGAGGGAGCGCATTACTGCCTCCAAAGCAGGTGCAATGGTGCATTTTGATGAGCTCTTGAATGCCAAAGGCCAAATATATTGTCCTTGCACAGGGGCCCTATTCTGTCTCCGCCAGTGGCTCGGTGTGCCGGATAAAGGCCATCTGCTCTCTGGATATTTACAAATGGACACATTCGCAGAGAACGCAGCTTATTACAAGCCCATATAGTCCCTGTAATAAGAAGAGTTAGTGCAATGGTTATTTCAGAGACCCCCGTCGCCTGTGCAGACCCCCTTGTGTACGTCTCTCTTGCTCTCCAGTTCCATTTGCTTGTCTTTTTTTTTCAGAGCGGTGTAATGAGACTCTGCTGGCAATCCGGTTAATGGGAACCTGCTGCGACATTAGAGCGGTATTAGCGCCACCTGCTTCCTATTAACACGGGAACAGCTGAGCAACAAAACTTTATGAAGCTCAACAGAGACTCCTGAAACTGTGTAACCTGTCGGTATATTCCTCCCCAGGCGCCATTTGTAGAGTGCGCGAGATTGGAAACGGTTATGTAAGCGCGGAGGGCGGGGGAGGGGCGCCGTGTTTACAGACCGAGTTGTAAGGTGTTATCAGTGGTAGAATTAGACTGTTATAGGGTGACGGACAGACATCGCCGCGGTTTACGACGAGCCGGAATTGTCTGTCCTGTGAGCGCGAACGTCAGGTTCTCCAGAAGATGTCTGCTCTCCTCCGAGCCACATCACACAAATACTCAGAGAGGTCACCAGTCGCATTATTCTCCTTTTTTTCAGGCATTTTCCTTTTTTTGGACTGTTGCAATTTTCAGTATCCAAAAAAAAAAAATCCAATACTGGACAGGTTGTTAATGATGGGTCACATAGCAGCTAAGATAATGCTTTCTTGTGCCATATGACTTATTTTCTCACTTTTTTTCTGTGCTCTTTTAAAAATGGCCTTTTATGGGTATGTGGGTGTGGCCAGCACCTCCCAGCACGGTGTGGGCATGGCCAGCACCTGCCAGCACTGTGTGGGTGTGGCCAGCATCTGTCATCACTATGTGGGCGTAGCCATCATCTGCCAGCACTGTGTGTGTATTTCCACAGCACCTGAGAGCAGCTGATAGTGAGCAGTGCAATGTGATAGCAGACAAGGGGTTAACAGAGATGTGAGTGAACTGTGTGGTGATAGATGAAGAGTTTACCCTGATCCTGACATTCTGACATTGCTTAGCAACTGTGCTGTAGCCTGTGCTAATCTGATACATTGTTTCCTCACCAGCTGCAGTCAGCAGTGTAGGCTACGCCCCCTTTCTGTTATATGGTTACATGCCCGTATTCAGTGTGAAGACGGATCTGACTGATATTCAACATATGTCTGCTTCACACACAGTGCAGTGGGGACACCTTGTGGAAGGTTTATGAATGGTAATTAACCAGAATTTTCTAAATAAGTATATTAGAAAGTTTATTAAAATCCCTTGCTCTACATTATTGTTATATACAAATTTAAACCGTGGTTACACTTTAAATGTTTGCAGGTGCGTTCTAGATTTTTGTGAAAAAGAAAAAATGCTTGTTGCTTTTGTCTTTTACCCTCTAAAGCAGATTAATAAAACAAAAGTCAATAAAACTCTGCTCAGAACTCTATCATTTGGGCAAAACATTTGCAACTTTTTAAAATGTTGCAAATCATCTTCCACAAACATTTGGGTCACTAAACCAGTAGAATGATGAACAGAGAATAATAAATAAATAACAAGGACAAAACAGACATCAATATAGGCAAAATAGAAAAGAAAAATATGCTGGAGAAGAAATAGAATAAACAGCAAAAAAAAGGTTGAGATTGCAAAATTAATTTGAACCATATTCTACTTAAGTAGCCCAGTCACTGTGTACATACATTACATCACTGATCCTGAGTTACCTCCTGTATTATACCCCAGAGCTGCACTCACTATTCTGCTGGTGCAGTCACTGTGTACATACATTACATCACTGATCCTGAGTTACCTCCTGTATTATACTCCAGAGCTGCACTCACTATTCTGCTGGTGCAGTCACTGTGTACATACATTACATTACTGATCCTGAGTTACCTCCTGTATTATACCCCAGAGCTGCACTCACTATTCTGCTGGTGCAGTCACTGTGTACATACATTACATCACTGATCCTGAGTTACCTCCTGTATTATACTCCAGAGCTGCACTCACTATTCTGCTGGTGCAGTCACTGTGTACATACATTACATTACTGATCCTGAGTTACCTCCTGTATTATACTCCAGAGGTGCACTCACTATTCTGCTGGTGCAGTCACTGTGTACATACATTACATTACTGATCCTGAGTTACCTCCTGTATTATACTCCAGAGCTGCACTCACTATTCTGCTGGTGCCGACCGTCACTGTGTACATACACTACATTACTGATCCTGAGTTACCTCCTGTATTATACTCCAGAGCTGCACTCACTATTCTGCTGGTGCCGTCACTCTGTACATACATTACATTACTGATCCTGAGTTACCTCCTGTATTATACTCCAGAGCTGCACTCACTATTCTGCTGGTGCAGTCACTGTGTACATACATTACATTACTGATCCTGAGTTACCTCCTGTATTATACTCCAGAGCTGCACTCACTATTCTGCTGGTGCAGTCACTGTGTACATACATTACATTACTGATCCTGAGTTACCTCCTGTATTATACTCCAGAGCTGCACTCACTATTCTGCTGGTGCAGTCACTGTGCACATACATTACATTACTGATCCTGAGTTACCTCCTGTATTATACTCCAGAGCTGCACTCACTATTCTGCTGGTGCAGTCACTGTGTACATACATTACATTACTGATCCTGAGTTACCTCCTGTATTATCCTCCAGAGCTGCACTCACTATTCTGCTGGTGCAGTCACTGTGTACATACATTACATTACTGATCCTGAGTTACCTCCTGTATTATACTCCAGAGCTGCACTCACTATTCTGCTGGTGCAGTCACTGTGTACATACATTACATTACTGATCCTGAGTTACCTCCTGTATTATACTCCAGAGCTGCACTCACTATTCTGCTGGTGCAGTCACTGTGTACATACATTACATTACTGATCCTGAGTTACCTCCTGTATTATACTCCAGAGCTGCACTCACTATTCTGCTGGTGCAGTCACTGTGTACATACATTACATTACTGATCCTGAGTTACCTCCTGTATTATACTCCAGAGCTGCACTCACTATTCTGCTGGTGCAGTCACTGTGTACATACATTACATTACTGATCCTGAGTTACCTCCTGTATTATACTCCAGAGCTGCACTCACTATTCTGCTGGTGCAGTCACTGTGTACATACATTACATTACTGATCCTGAGTTACCTCCTGTATTATCCTCCAGAGCTGCACTCACTATTCTGCTGGTGCAGTCACTGTGTACATACATTACATTACTGATCCTGAGTTACCTCCTGTATTATACTCCAGAGCTGCACTCACTATTCTGCTGGTGCAGTCACTGTGTACATACATTACATTACTGATCCTGAGTTACCTCCTGTATTATACTCCAGAGCTGCACTCACTATTCTGCTGGTGCAGTCACTGTGTACATACATTACATTACTGATCCTGAGTTACCTCCTGTATTATACTCCAGAGCTGCACTCACTATTCTGCTGGTGCAGTCACTGTGTACATACATTACATTACTGATCCTGAGTTACCTCCTGTATTATACTCCAGAGCTGCACTCACTATTCTGCTGGTGCAGTCACTGTGTACATACATTACATTACTGATCCTGAGTTACCTCCTGTATTATACTCCAGAGCTGCACTCACTATTCTGCTGGTGCAGTCACTGTGTACATATTACTGTCATCACAAGAAGTACAATAACAAGATTCACCGATATTTTGACAACGAGTTCTTGCTCTCACAGGGTGACAACACTCAGTGCTCGATATTTCTTGATGTAATAACAGTTTGATCTTTGACTTCCCCGTTATGGCTCTGCTTCATCTGAAAGGTTCAGCTACATCTGCAAGGTCCAGCTACATTCATCTTCATTGCTCTGCTTCATCTGCATGGCTCTGCTACATGCAGCTCTCAGCAGATACTCACTGTGCAGCTTCAAGAAAAGTGTCACTTTAAGGACCAATAAATGACAATATGGGGGCAGCATGGGGCAAATTTTGCTCACCTATAGCCTTTGGTGCCCTTGTTGCCCTCTGTGGTAAAAAAAGTGGGAAATGTTGCCATTAAAGGCTCAATCAACAGAATATCTGCTTTACTGACTAAGATGGGTCATAAGGGGAAACTATGACTGTAATAATTGTGCAATGGCTTTCTGTGCTCTGGGGAACGATCATACTATGCTGTTGAGGCGGTCAGCACGGGATCCTGTTCATGACGCCAGGATTGAGGCGGTCAACCGGGTTGGGGGTACTCTGGTACCGGGGCTGATGGCGACTTGATTGGGGATCACGGCTGGTCGGTCCCCGGTCCCGTGCCCTGGACCCTCAATGGCGGGGAAGGTGGGGAAAGATGGTGGTGAAGGGGGATTAGTTACGTGACGACACCTGTGGTACCTGGTAAAGTGTATACCAGCGCTGCAGCCAGCCGCTGAGGTGATGAAGGTGCAGCTCAGTGTAGTATAGCTCCCCACAGGTGGAGCTTTACCTCAGGGCAGCGGGAATGGATGAGGGGAGTTGTAGTAGCGTCTCTGCAGTCAATGCTGTGGATAGCGGCGGTTAAGCAGGCACACACACACACAGTGGTCTTTGTTTCAGTACCATTTACTGATGACAGGGTAACAGGTACAGTCCAGAGAAATAACCAGGTCTCCGATGCAATTTGGGACTTTCACCTTGGAGAGTTGTGAGGCCTCCTCTGTCACTGGGTATGGTGGTTTGGGGTAAGTCCTGTGTGGCACCCCAGGGGTTAATGTGCCACAGTAACACCACAAAGGGTTAACTCCCCACACAACCCACAACACTACACTAGCGCCTCCAGGCCAGAAGAGGGTACTAAAGCAGCTCCCTGATATATTCTGGTGTGGAGAGGAAGTCGGGAAGAGCAGAGTGGTGTGAGGAGCTAATGTTGTTTACCTCAGAGTGGCAGTGACAGTCAGTTGGAGTTAGTTCAGTTCCTGGGAGGACTGAAGAAGAAAGACTGGTGGTGTAAAGGGGCTGCCTTAGGCCTCTCCACAGCCTGCTACCCACTTCCAGGCCTAGCCAGGGTCTGAGGGAAGGAGTAAGAGAAACAGGAGAACACATCTGGGAGACTGAGTAACCTCATAACTCGCCCCGGAGGAGCGCACAGACCGGATACTGGATCTGAAACTGTGACTGACACACGCAGCACAGAAAACACCGGAATAGTGGAGGTTATAGATCTACACTGTACCTCAGCGAAGCAACACGGCGGGGTCAGAAATACAGAGGAAAGACTCAAGTTGCCTAGCAAAGGGGGTACCTGTGAGGAGAGACAGGCCAGAAGCCTAGCTGAAGCGGTAGCAGGGCCACACACAGCGCAGGAGAGGGAAGCTGAGGACCTGGACAGGGTGGGAGCAACCCGTCCCCGGTACAGACTCCGTGGACAGTACTCTGCTAACAACATCATCTGCAGTAAAGACTTGGAAAACTTCAAAACCGTGAGTTTGTGAGATCCTTGTGCTCAAATCCTGCGTTCCCTCACAAGCAGCTATCATCTCTACTACTACCCCTATCCTGCAATATCCATAGCCTCAATCATAGACTATAACTATCACTGCCCCGGGGAACCAAGCTCTACCTGCGGAGAGCCATTACATCTCCAGCTGCCAAACATCATCCCTGTAGGTTCTGCAGCAGTGGTAGTCCCCTCACTGACCACAACCCGTGTGTGGCGTCAGGACAAACTCCCCTGTAAATATTCCCCCATTTACTTGCAAAACACGGGACACGGTCCGGATCAAGACCGCCGTGATATCCCCAGCAGTACCCCGATCTGGTACCGAGTACCCAGTCCCAGTGGGCTCCACAACTTGGCGTCACGAACAGGATCTACCGTGCCCGGTGGACCGGGCAGTGTGTGCAGTGATTTGTGACTGTTTTGAACCTGCCGCCATTGCAGAGCCTGCGGCAAACTGAAGCGCTCTGACATCATCCAGAAGGGAAGAGAATCCCTGGTGCACCGCGGAACCTTTGTGAGACAACCGGACAGAAGCGGAAGACAGGAGGGTCGACCTTAACTAAGGGGGCACAGGATGTCGCAACCGGTGGAACCAGCGGTGATGGGCAGCGGCGGAGCAGCCAGCAAAAATCCAGCACTGGATAATAGAGGAGCACCCGGCGGAGTACCCAGTGGTGCTGCGGTGCAAGGAGCAGCACCTATCATACCACTCCTGATGCCGTATACTCCGGGAGCAAAGTGGCTGCCCCAATACTCCGGTGAGCCTAACACTCTTAATGACTTTAATACTAAAATACAAGCTTACTATGCGATGTACCCCCTAACTGAAGCCCAGCGTGTCGGCATGATTATTAGACGATTAACTGGCAATACGCGGCGGGAGGTTGCGTCCTGGCCGGACACAGATAAAGATACAGTAGAGCATCTTGTAGCTGGACTAAAAGCAGCATTTGAATCTAGTGCTGACACCCGGGCTAAAATAAGGTTCTTTGGATGTCAACAAAAGCCCAAGGAGAGTGCCAGAGACTATGCCTTAAACTTGCAGGAAGCACTCAAAGCACTTAAATTAGCAGAACCTGCCTTAGCCCCGGAAGCTGACAAAATGCTAATCGACCAGTTTATAGAGGGCCTCCTATCCCTTTCTCACAGAGGACAGCTGAGTATGATGATTATCCAGAATCCTGAAATGACATTTACTGAGTTAAAAGATAGAGCCATCCGTCTGCAGCAGGTAGAGGCGCCCCGGGATCTAAACTTCATGCAAGGCCCCACAGCAGCACCCCTGCAGCCTGTAGTATCAGCGACATCGGCCATGTCAGAGACTGCTGCTGAACACGGAGAGCCTATCTCTAATGAAGACCTCAACCAAAAGCTAGATGCTCTGACAGATACTGTTATTTTCATGGCTAAAGTCATCAAGGAGCTGCGAGGTTCCAAGCCTGCACCCAAGATCGAGTTGGCGACCAGCAAGGAGGATGCCCCGTGGATGAGGCCCAGGAGGTACCAAGCGACGAGAGGACGACCCAGTGACTGCTATCAACCGGATGGACAGCCCATTTGCCGCCGTTGTCAGAAACTAGGCCACTTTGCCCGGGAATGTGCTTTAAACCAGGATTCCCTGGGCAGGTGGTCCTCTTCTCAGGAGTAAATTCTCAAGGTCCTTCAGCCTGCTATGACAGATTTGTGGGAGGACGTCCGGTAATCCCTATTGTGTTGGATGGCATTCTCTTCAGCGCCGTGTTGGACACCGGGTCCCAGATAACATCGATTCCACATGTTCTATACAAAAGGTACTGGGCTGATTCAGACATTGATAGTGGTCCAACTGACATTGTATTGAACTTATGGGCTAGCAATGGTCAACTAATACCACAAGTTGGGTTCAGAGAGAGATGACCATTCAGATTGGGAAGGTAGAATTGCAGAACCAAGGTATTATAATTGTAGATGTTGACCGGCGAGAACGTGAACCAGCAATGTTACTAGGAATGAATGTAATTGAAAAATGTTTTTCCGAGGTAATTACTGTCTTGCAGCAGATCGCCGAGACTGCCAGAACCGGACAGCAGAGGCTTCTGCACAAGGAAATAAAAGCTCTGATGATGAAGCAACAGGTAGACATATCCGGAGGTGAAATCGGCAGTGTACGGGTAAGTGATCCGATACCCATTGTGATAACTCCCAAAACTGAAATGTTGGTCTGGTGTAGAGCCGCAATAGGCATTAAAGGGCGAGACTATCAAGCCCTGGTAGAACCCGTGTACTCAGACAATAGACCCACTATACTGACAGCCAGAGGAGTAGTTGAGGTACACTGGAGAAAAGTGCCATTACGCCTTCTAAATTGCGGAGAAGATGAGGTCACATTACCAAAGTATGCTACCATGGCTAAATTGTACACGGTTGATAATAATGTCATCACAGCCGTCGATCCCTTGGACCCGTCAAGTCAGGTGGATGACAATGGCTCAGGGGAAAAACTGGAGGATTGGTGCCAAAAGCTACATGTGGATACCAATTCTACACCTTCCCATCAAAACCATGGAGTATACCGGGTAGTAAAAGAATATGAGCAAATATTCAGCAAACACCCGTTAGACTTTGGGCAAATTAAAGGGCTAGAGCACACTATACCCACAGGTAACCATCAACCTATAAAAGAGAGGTATAGACCATTACCACCCGCTCACTACCAAACCACCAAAGACATGCTCAAAGAAATGAAAACTGGGGGGTAATAAGAGACAGTTGTAGCCCCTGGGCAGCACCTCTAGTGTTAGAAAGAAGGACGGGACCATGAGAATGTGCGTAGATTACCGGCAGATCAACCGCATCACACATAAGGACGCATACCCATTACCTAGGATTGAGGAGTCATTAGCTGCATTAAAATCTGCTAACTACTTTTCTACCCTTGATCTGAATAGTGGGTACTGGTAGGTTCCTGTGGCCGAGGCCGACAAGGAGAAGACAGCGTTTACTACGCCGATGTGCCTCTGTGAGTTTAATTGTATGCCGTTTGGACTCTGCAACGCACCAGGTACCTTCCAACGCCTGATGGAGAGCTGCCTAGGGCACAAGAACTTTGAAACTGTCCTCCTGTACCTAGATGATGTCATAGTCTACTCCAAGACGTATGAGCAACATCTACAAGACCTGGCAGAAGTGTTTGAAGCCTTATCCAGATACGACATGAAAATCAAGCCATCCAAATGCCACCTTCTCAAGCCAAAGGCACAGTACCTGGGACATGTCGTGAGTTCAGAGGGAGTAGAACCGGATCCTGATAAAGTCACCATGATAAAGGATTGGCCAAGACCCACCAACGTGAAAGAGGTGAGGCAATTCCTGGGCCTGGTAGGCTATTATAGAAGATTTATCAGAGGATTCACGAAGCTGGCGGCACCCTTGCAAGACATCCTGGTAGGACAGTCAAAAAGGTCTTCAACCCTTAATCCTCCTTTCCAGTGGAGTGAAGGGAAGGAAGACTCCTTCAACAAGCTGAAGTGTGCGCTGACAGGAGAAGAGATCCTGGCATACCCGGATTACCATCAACCATTCATTCTGTACACGGATGCCAGCAACGTGGGACTGGGAGCAGTACTGTCACAGAAGCAAGGAGGCAAAGAGAGAGTTATTGCCTTTGCAAGCAGGAAACTCCGGCCTACGGAAAGAAACCCTGAGAATTACAGTTTCTTCAAGTTAGAACTACTGGCAGTAGTTTGGGCTGTAACTGAACGTTTCAAGCATTACCTGGCAGCTGCAGAATTCACCATCTACACGGATAACAACCCATTGACCCACCTGGATACAGCAAAATTAGGAGCTCTGGAGCAGCGATGGATAGCCCGGCTGTCTAACTACAATTTCGTCATCAAATATAGGGCAGGCCGCAAGAACGGGAACGCAGACGCCTTATCCCGGATGCCACACCTGAAAGACGTGGAAGAGGAACCGGAGGAGCTGGAAGAGATTGAACTACCGACCTTTCACCATTCTAAGGTAGAAAAGTATCAACCCGGCATCTACCAAAGAGAACAGCAGGCAAATCTTAACCCGTTAGCACACCATGGATGGGCTGACACCCAGGATAGCTACCCAGCTGTGAAAGTAGTGAAAGAACTGCTTACCCAACAAGGTGCGTACCCTAACCAGAACGCTCCAGCTGAGACCCAACAACTCTGGGAAGAAAGAAGCAAGTTGTTCCTGTATCAAGGGAAGCTCTGCAGAAGGCACACCAACTCTAAAACACATGAGTTGGTCTGGCAGATAATCATACCCAAGCGAGACGTCACAATGGTCTTAGAAGCCTACCATGACGGTGCAGGTCATTATGGATGGAAGAAGTTGGAAGTGCTCTTAAGAGAGAGATTCTACTGGGTTGGCTTGAGAAAATCAATTGAAGATTGGTGTACAAAATGTGGCCTGTGCAACCTCAGAAGAAAGGATCAACATATTCAGAGAGCCAGTCCATAGCCACTCCAGTCCATAGTAACCAAGCAACCACTTGAATTAGTTGCGTTAGACCACGTCAAGTTGTCACCAAGTCGGTGAGGCTATATCTATGCCTTAACCATCGTGGACCATTACTCCTGCTTCTTAGTGGTGGTACCCGTCAAGGACCTGACAGCGAAGACGGCTGCAAGAGCATTTCAGGCACATTTATGTAGACCTCATGGTTACCCGGAACAAGTCCTTGCAGATCAAGTTCCAGCCTTTGAATCAGAGATTTTCCAGGAATTCTGCAATATGTACGGCTGTAAGAAGATCCACACGACAGCCTATCATCCTCAAACCAATGGCTTATGCGAAAAGATGAACCACATTGTAATAGACCTGTTAAAAACATTACCAGAGTCAGAAAGAAATCAATGGCCAGTGAAATTACCCGATTTGGTAGACCTGTACAACCATGTCCAGGTAAGTTCTGCAAACTACACCCCAGCCTACCTTATGCGTGCAAGACCCGGTAAGCTGCCAATTGATTTAGATATGGGAATTCTAAAGCCAGACGCAGAAGTTGAAGAATCCAATTGGGATACCCTACGTCAGCAACAGTATCGCCAAGTACAAGAGTGCGTAGAAAAAAGTCTCCAGCAAGCTAGAGCAAGACAAGAGAGAACCTTTAACCAACGTACTCAAGCAACTCCATTATAACCCGGTGAGCAAGTTCTCAACAAATTGGATAATCAGTGGGAAACCACCCCACATACAGTCTTACCATCAAATTTAGACAACGCTAAAATGTGTCTAATAAGCATAATGGGGGAGACGCCAAAGCGGTTCCTGACACTGGCAAAGGGACACACACAATGCATGTCGATAGGTTGAAGCAGTTGATGCATGGGAGGACTCCGCTCTGGTGGAATAAGGCCTTTCTGGAAAACTATATCCAGAGAGGTCTTATTCCACGGGGTTTGAGAATACAGGTTTTCCCTTCTTTTGATATCCAGGATGATTGGTTTAAGAAGAGTTGGGAGGAGCTTTCCAATAATTGTTTGCGGGGTTTTATGGAGTTGTTGTGCAAACTGAATGGCCAAACCATTTCTGAGATTGAAAAGGAGATAGAAACAATACAAGCAGCCCTAAGAGTGGAATCCACTCCAGAACGTATGGAAAAACTAAGTAAAGTTCTAGACCAGGAGATGACTAAGTGGGAGAAAGAAATACGGTCAACTAAAACCAAAAAATTTAAAAGAGATCAGACTGATCTCCAAAATAATGTTGTCTATAAATGGAGGAAAGGAAAGCCACCAAAGGAAAGACCTAGAGCTGATTCCACAGTCTCAGTGGTATCGACAGATGGTTCAGAGATTGGGGCCAATAAAGAAAAAGGAGAAGAGACGGCACCTAAACATCCTAATAATAACAAAAATTCCAACAAGAGAAAGAGTGAACCCTAAGGATAGTAAGAGAAAACCCAACCAATTGGAGGTAATCAACCTGTCTTCCCATCACTTGTCTGAAGCCCAAAAAGAGGTCCTGAGTTTAGGTTTAAGTTTCGTTCCTAAAAATTGTTTTGATTTTTTCACAGCCGTGAAGGATCTTAATCTGTTCACACGAAAAATGATTTTAAAAAAGTTGCATGACAAAACAGCGGATGATGAGATTGATCTGATGAGACTTGAATCGGACGCTCAACTTGATCTTGAAGACCTAGGAAATGATGTATCTACACCACCAGGTATGTTCCCTCCCAATTTGGTATCTAGATCAACCACATTCAGGGGCTGACTGGTGACGCAAACCCTGAGTGGCAATATTTTTCCGCCAGCCCTTGGGTGAGGACCGGGGGGGGGGAAGATGGGGTGCTGTCGGAAATTTTCGGCGGCCCATCTCAGTGCCGCCAGCCCTTAGGTGAGGTTCGGGGGGGAGCCGGCCCGTTTCTGTGGGTGGGCGGCCCTAGGTGGGGGCTATACCACCAGCCCAGGGGGCACTTGCCCCCCTGCCACCTGGGCCTGTCCGCCCCTGACCACGTTCCCCTCCTTGTCGTTATGCCCACAGGTTGAAATCTTTACTAAATTAGTGACAGAGGATTTCAAGAGGTTGTCTAAATTTGGAGGTAAAGACAATCTTTCACCTGTGCAAAGACAGGCACTGAAGGTATTGAAAGATCTTGATGATGTAATTATCAGAAATGCTGACAAGGGGGGGGAACGTGGTTGTTTGGCCAAAAACATATGAGAGAGAGGCCTACCAACAATTAAATAACAAGGATACTTATCAGAAAATATCACATGACCCTACGTCTGGATTTGTTGCTGAGTTATTTGTGATCCTACAACGTGCCCGAGACGATGGGGTGATTTAAAAAAAAGTATTTGAGGGATTGTTGGTCGAAAATCCAAAAACACCAACGTTATACTTAATTCCTAAGGTGCATAAAGACATAAACAATCCTCCGGGACGCCCCCTCGTCTCGGGTAACGGGGGTTTATGTGAACCTTCCTGCAAATTTGTGGAATATTACACTGGTCAACAGCATTTTTGGTGCCAAAGATATTTCATTGAATTTAGGGTAACTTTGGGGTGCTGATTCTGAATATGTCATCAGTTTTGCCAGATTGGCTCAAGTTTTTGAGATTTTTCGTAAAATGTGTAACAAAAAAGACGTTTTTTGCTACTTTTTTAACAAAGTCTGTTATGTTTCTTCTATGTTTTGTCAGTGTATATTCACCACAAATGTAACAGAATGAGTCTGGATCGTTAAGACAACTTCTTCTTGATGAGTTCATGCTTTTCACTGGACAACAGACAACAACATAAAGTTAGTGCCAAAAACCAAGCTATGAACAAACTTTTAGAACACTAATTAACACAAAACTATATTGAGAACTGCTCAGTTCAAGTACTAATCCAAAGAAATTAATGAGATGATGCGTCGCATTTACGAACAAGTGCTATAAATAAGATACCAAAAATCTCAAAAACTTGAGCCAATCTGGCAAAACTGATAGCATATTCAGAATCAGCACCCCAAAAATACCCCAAATTCATTAAAATATTTTGGGCACCAGAAAAAAAAATTTTTTTTGTTGACCTGTGTTATCTAAAAAAACTGGTCGTCACACTTCCTTCCTACGTGCGCGATACTACAGATTTATTAACCAAATTGGAAGGCTTGACTATGACAGATGACATGTGGCTGGTGACAGCCGATGTCGAGTCTTTATATACATGTATTGCGCACGTGGATGGGATGCGAGCAGTAAGCTTTTTCCTAGGTATGACCAGCTAGGATAATAGTCTGTGTGCCCTGATTGAGGAATTGCTTGAGTACGTTCTAACCCACAATGTCTTCGCTTTCAATGATCGCTTCTATGTACAACAGCGGGGAACAACGATGGGGGCGGCTTGCACCCCATCGTATGCTAATTTATTTTTAGGCAGCTGGGAGCGGTCATTGATGCAATCCGAAGACATTGTGGGTGTTGAGAGCATCCTATGCTTGTTTAGGTATATTGACAACCTGCTATTTATATGGCAAAGGTCTAAACCAAGTTTAGATACATTTATGGATGCTCTCAACAAGAACGATCTCAATATCAAGTTGACTTATCATCACAAAGTATTCACTGATCTCAGGGAGACCAGTCCAAGAAAACACTGCAGGCAGCTGGCTAAAGCGCTCAACACAGTGAATTCCTAGGCACATTGCCTCCTGGGAATTATGAATATGCAAATAGAGTCTGTGGAGCCTCGGTTAGGAGTCTCAAACACAGGACTAGCCAGATATCCTTCCAAGGAAGGACCCAGCTAGTCCTGTGTTTGAGACTCCTAACCGAGGCTCCACAGACTCTATTTGCATATTCATAATTCCCAGGAGGCAATGTGCCTAGGAATTCACTGTGTTGAGCGCTTTAGCCAGCTGCCTGCAGTGTTTTCTTGGACTGGTCTCCCTGAGATCAGTGAATACTTTGTGATGTTGGTCTACTAGGCCTTGCTTCCACCTAGCCAGAATCCTACTCCACACTGATGAGGGGCAACACCCCGAAACAGCTGTCTGTGGATGGATACCTGGCCTTGGTATTCCCTTGTCATATCTCTAAGCTTGTAAAAGAGCTGGATATTGACTAAAAGGGCCACTTAACATGGTGGTTATGGTGTTCTCCGCAAGGAGCCACCCCTTGGCTGGGTCCTTCCTTGGAAGGATATCTGGCTAGTCCTGTGTTTGAGACTCCTAACCGAGGCTCCACAGACTCTATTTGCAAGTTGACTTATCAGGCACACAGACAATATATGACCTTCTTGGATGTGTCTTTGGAGGTGGGGGAGGATGGCATAATAGAAACTGATGTACATCGAAAAAGTACAGCCGTAAACTCCCTCCTCCATGCTCCATTGGCACATGCAGGAAGTACTATTAAATCCATCCCAGCCGGTCAGTTCTTACGTGTCAGGCGTATATGTTGAAGTGACACCAGATTCGAAAATCAAGGTGAAGATTTGCGAGGGAGATTCGCATCCAGAGGATTCAGCAACTGATGCATAAAACAGGGTTACATGAAGGCCAAAAAAATGAGGAGGGAACAATTGTTATTTCAACCCAAGATCAAGTCTGCTGAATATGGTCCCATCAGATACATCTCGACCTTTAATTCCCAGTGGTCAAACATTAGATCTATCTTGAGTAAACATTGGTCTGTGTTATTCACTGATTCAATTTTGGCCAAACATTTATCAACACGGCCATTGTTGACATCACGGAGGGGTAGAAACTTACGTGATATCCTGAGTGCAAGCCATTATGTTCCTACAAGGAACAATTTCTTTGGAGAAAGAGCGGTGGGACCATTAATGGGATGTTATCCTTGTGGCGATTGCTTGGCTTACACTCAGGGTAACATAAAAAGAGCAAGAGAATTTCACTCCTCCAATAACCAAATACACAAGATTAAAAAATACATTAATTGTAGTACTACTCACGTAGTCTATCACGCCACTTGTCCTTGTGGTAAGATATACATTGGTCTTACCACGAAACAATTGCGGATAAGGGTGCGTGAGCATGTTAGAGATATAGAGGGAGCCGCTAAAGTCAATGACATTTTAGGGTTTTTCATGACTGTGATCCTAAGGGATTGGTCATTAAAGGAATTGACCGTATTCAGGGAGGCATTAGAAGAGGAGATTTGGCCAAAACATTGGCACAAGAGGAGGGTAGGCGGACTGTGTCTTAATCACTTATTTAACAATTCACTCACTTTTACTATTATTGTGTCATAATTAGGGATGGGCGAATCTACTCGTTAGGACTCGTTACTCTGCGAGTTTCCAAGCGATTACTCGCACAGTAACGAGTCCAATCAAAATCAATGGCAATCTGGTAGTTTAACATTAAAACTGGATTGTCCCTGTCCTCAATCCGGTTTCATAGACATAATTGTTAAATTTAACCGGATTAACCTGAATCGTCACAAACCGAGACAATCCGGTTTCAATCCAGTTACATTTAACATTGCTGTGTATAGGACCGGATTGAACCTGATTGAACCTGATTGAACCTGATTGGTACAATCAGGTTTCACATTAAATTTTTATGCTATTTAGCGACGGCTTCTAAACTATGATTAAATGAATTGCAGGTTGTTCCTCTGCTGCCAGACCTCTTTTTCTCTTTATGGGGTCCAGCAGCAGAGGAATTACTCGCAATTACTCGCTTCCCCATTCATTTACATTGGACTCGCTAGACTCGCGACGAGTAGCAAGTCCCAGACTCGGACTCGTTAGAGTCTAGCAATTCCAAGCAATTTAGGATTCGCCCATCCCTAATCATAATATTATTGTATAGATATACTCTTCAACACTTCTCTTATATAAAGTAGAGATCTTAAGTGTATGCTTGTGCTGTATGAATGGGGCTTCCCAGCACACAGTTAAAATACCCAGTTTATATTGTGCCTTTAACATGTCCCCAGGCGCAATGATTTAATTCCTATAGCTTCCTAGATTGGGTAAGCTGTTTTTGTCTTCAACAAAATGGCCACCGCTAATACATTTTTTGAGATATGCACATCGCTCTGCATTTTGGAAACACCGACAGGTGTATTGCGCATGCGTGTAAGTGCGTCAATTGACGTCCGGCGCTTGTCCAATCACGGGAGGTTGTTTTGACGGCGGATATGACGCGGCGCAATGGCGGGCGGCACTATTTGGATGGCTGTGTATTTAACAGCCTAAAATCACTGTGAGAACTAGCCCCTGCGACCAAGCAGTGGCGAAACGGCTGTTAGGAGTGTGCCGCAAGCCAGGGCTCTGTGAGGAATTACCAGGACAAATCACGAGAGTGTGCTATGGGAGAGTGATCTATGGTAGCCCTAGGGCTGTGTTACCCACTATATATATGTGCATTCTGAAACTAGCTGTGATATTGTACCATATAAGTGTAATGTAAAACCCATGGATTGACTACCTACTTGCAGCCTTTGGAGGTGTCTCCCTTGATGTACTTCGTTCACAACGTTTATGCGTCTGCTTTTTATATATTTAATAAAGGTGAAATTTTTATGTAACTTTAACTCCATAGTGGTTCTCACTTATTTAAATGTTTAGAGGAGTGTTACCTACTGTCCAAATACATACACCATAAAGATAATGAACTTATAAACATGAGATTGTTTAATGGTGAAAGGTGTGTGGTGATTCTGAATACTTATAATAAGCAAAGACGAAGGAAAGACGTCAGCAGTTGTGTCAAGAGACCATCTCAAACCGTGTCCTGAAACCCTGAAGACACCGGAAGTAACCTTACCCGTACAGGTTCAACCTGTCAAAGAAGAAGAAGTATTCCATACTGTCTTAGGAGATTTCCCCAAAACATGGCCAAATTACTACGGAGCAGTTGTAGTTCCAATGATTGCTTTCCCTCCAATGGTTGAACCAACACCAGAACCTGTACAACCAGAAGTCCCAAGACCTGACGGACTGGAAGTTGAGCCTGAAGAGGGAGAACTAATTCCTGGTTCCAGTGAGCTTGCCAGTCCTACAGTCAGATCTCCATCTGCTATAGTACCAGACACCCCAAGTAGGTACATATCCACCCACACCATCAGGCTAAATACACCCAGTACACCAGCATTACGCAGATCAGAGCGTAGTACCAAGGGTCAGTTACCGGCTAGGTACAGAGATTGAAAAGTAAAATTAAATGTGATATGTAAATATGTTTGTGTAAATATAAATTGAACCCGTTACTGTGTAAAGTGTATAGAAAGCGTGAGAGTAGCTTGGAGTTAGGTGGCAGCCACGGAGAGTAAGAACTTGGCCTCTTATGCGGTGACCCGAGGGCCTAGAGGCCTACTGCACTTGTAAATAGAGACACCCGTATGTGTTTATATTTGTTTGCAACGTTAAAAGCCCAGTACCTACAGAGACTATCCTCTTTGCATATTCTTGAACATTTTCTTTTTATTTATTTATGGACCCATATATACCACAGGACTAGTTGTGGTATAGACTTTGTGTATATATTTATCAGCCTGGAGGCAATAGACTAAACCCCCGGAAAGACTGCTTTTTGAACTTTAGACTCTTTTTGAGTTTTTATTGGTTTTTGTACTTTTTACTCTTTAAGACTCTGTAAAAATTAATTGTATTGATATGTTAACTGTTTGTTTTTCCACAGTCTTGGAGTACTGGCTTTCACTAAAGGGCCTGTCACACGCGTCAATATCGCCTGCACGATATCGGCTGCACGTGACGTTGCAGCGATATTGACGCGTGTGACATACTGAATCAACCAGCGATAAATCGCTGGTTGATGATCGCCAGGTTTTAGAACCTGCTCTAAAACCTGGCGATTGTCGCCCGGTGGACACGCAGCATCACTGCGTGTGACACCGGGAGTAGCGATATTCCAGCTCCCAGCGCCTCTCACAAGCGCTGGGAGCTGGTATCCAAGGTAAACTGCGGGTATCTAGGCAGCGCGCGCTGCCTAGATACCCGACGTGTACCTTAGTTACCAGCCTCCTCCGCTCACTGGGTGGTATCTAAGGTACACAGCGGGTAACTAGGGACCCTAGTTACCCGCTGTGTACCACCTCGGATGACCCTCATACACTGTTAATATGTGCCCCTGCAGCCTAGTAAACCATTTGCAGCACTGCTTTTGTGTGAAAAGTGGCTGCAGTAGAAGTGAGATAATGATTTTATACACTTACATGCCTGTGTACTTCTGGGCGTCTCCCTGTGTGTGCTGGGACTTGTGGGCTGTGCTCATCATGCCTGCTCTCCCCCTCCCTTATGCACGCCCCCTCTCAGCCTGCTATACTGTGTGAGGCTGATTGCGTCATAAAGGGGGTGGGGCTACCGGAATGCCGCGATTTAGCCCCACCCCCTTTATGACGCAATCAGCCTCACACAGTATAGCAGGCTGAGAGGGGGCGTGCATAAGGGAGGGGGAGAGCAGGCATGATGAGCACAGCCCACAAGTCCCAGCACACACAGGGAGACGCCCAGAAGTACACAGGCATGTAAGTGTATAAAATCATTATCTCACTTCTACTGCAGCCACTTTTCACACAAAAGCAGTGCTGCAAATGGTTTACTAGGCTGCAGGGGCACATATTAACAGTGTATGAGGGTCATCCGAGGTGGTACACAGCGGGTAACTAGGGTCCCTAGTTACCCGCTGTGTACCTTAGATACCAGCCGGTGAGCGGAGGAGGCTGGTAACTAAGGTACACGTCGGGTATCTAGGCAGCGCGCGCTGCCTAGATACCCGCAGTTTACCTTGGAGACCAGCCTGCTCCCGCTTCCAGCAGGCTGGCAGCGGGAGCAAGACATCGTGGAAACGATATTTAAATCGTTTCCACGATGTCTCTGGTCCATTGATCGCTGGTGATTCTGCCTGTGTGACAGCTCACCAGCGATCAGCCGTCAATGTCGTCAGCGATCATCTCACTGACGACATTGACGCGTGTGACAGGCCCTTAAGGGGGAATGTGGCACCCCAGGGGTTAATGTGCCACAGTAACACCACAAAGGGTTAAATCCCCACACAACCCACAACACTACACTAGCGCCTCCAGGCCAGAAGGGGGAGCTAAAGCTGCTTCTCTATATATTCTGGTGTGGAGAGGAAGTGGGGAAGAGCAGAGTGGTGGGAGGAGCTAATGTTGTTTACCTCAGAGTGGCAGTGACAGTCAGTTGGAGTTAGTTCAGTTCCTGGGAGGACTGAGGAAGAAAGACTGGTGGTGTAAAGGGGCTGCCTTAGGCCTCTCCACAGCCTGCTACCCACTTCCAGGCCTAGCCAGGGTCTGAGGGAAGGAGTAAGAGAAACAGGAGAACACATCTGGGAGACTGAGTTACCTCATAATTCGCCCCGGAGGAGCGCACAGACCGGATACCGGATCCGAAACTGTGACTGACACATGCAGCACAGTAAACACCGGACTAGTGTAGGCTATATATCTACACTGTACCTTAGCGAAGCAACACGGCGGGGTCAGGAATACAGAGGAAAGACTCAAGTTGCCTAGCAAAGGGGGTACCTGTGAGGAGAGACAGGCCAGAAGCCTAGCTGAAGCGGCAGCAGGGCCACACACACAGCGCAGGAGAGGAAGCTGAGGACCCGGACAGGGTGGAAGCAACCCGGCCCCGATACAGACTCCGTGGACAGTACTCTGCTAACAACATCATCTGCAATAAAGACTTGGAAAACTTCAAAACCGTGAGTTTGTGTGATCCTTGTGCTCAAGTCCTGCGTTCCCTCACAAGCAGCTATCATCTCTACTACTACCCCTATCCTGCAATATCCATAGCCTCAATCATAGACTATAACTATCACTGCCCCAGGAAACCAAGCTCTACCCACGGAGAGTCATTACATCTCCAGCTGCCAAACATCATCCCCGGAGGTTCTGCAGCAGCGGTGGGCCCTCACTGACCACAACCCGTGGGTGGCGTCACGACAAACTCCCATGTAAATATTCCCCCATTTACTTGCGGAACCCGGGACACGGTCCGGACCAAGACTGCCGTGATATCCCCAGCAGTACCCCGGTCCGGTACCGAGTACCCCGACCCAGTGGGCTCCACACCTGCTTGTAACTGAACTCACCGCTCATTCTCCCTTTCAGGGCTTTGCTCTATAACTGGCAATGAGGTCCTTCTGCGGGTTCCCTATTCCTCCTTTGGCCCCTGGTCCTGTGTTTGGTCAGTTTTGAGTGTCTCTTTCTATTTACCTCAGGGGAATTTGGTCCTCCTGGTCCTTCCGGGCGTTTACTGCTGCAGTGAATCCGTGGCAGTGTCGGACTCCGGTGTCCAGGTGAACTACAGGGAAACCGGGTTGGTTTCCTCCTTTAATTCTCTTAATTCTCCACTGGCCTCTGACCCTCTCCCAAGGGTGCAGCACAGCTGGGTCAGTGTTCCCTGGTCCTGGGCCTGGATCAAATCCCAGCAACCAGCTCCTTCACTCCTGCACTCTTCACTGCCTGACTGGAACTAACTGCTTCTCACTGGACTAACTGATGCTTCCCCTCAGGCATGGATCTTTTAAAGGGGATCTGGCTTAACGCAGCCAGTAGAGCTCCACCTTCAGGTCTGGGGTGGAAGGTGTTGTGTGCTGTGTGTACCAAGGTGTAAATCCCTCCTTGCTTCGGTGGATCCTGTGGCAATCCTCTGCAGGGGTGCCAAACTACATCTCTGTAACATTTGCATGGCTCTGCCACATCTGCGACGTCCACCATGGCTGTGGGGTACTCGGGACCGGGCCAGTTAGTTCTTTGGGACGTCATGGTGACTGTGACCCGGCTTTGTGACCCTGGGCGTGCAGTTAAAGGGGATATTTACAGGGGATAGTTCATGATGTTGCCTGTGGTACTTGGCCAGGGATGGCCGATGCTGCAGTGTCAGACCGCTGGGGTAGATGGTAGGGCAGCAGGGATGGTATTGTTCCCCATAGGAGGAGCAGTGCCCCAGGGCAGATGTAATAGTCTTTCGCAGGGATGGGGCTTTGGCGATGAAGATGGCCACATGACATGAAAGGAGGAGGCAAACACAGTTCATGAAGTTCTTTACCTTTACTTGCTGATCGGGCAAGGTTACCCAGCCGGGTGCTGTGCTCCTCCAAACTGCAGCCAGGTCAGTTCCCAGGAGATTGTGATCGCTCTGCCGAGACACCTTTCATGGGCCTTCCCAGGTTGCTCTTCCCTACTCACCCTCCTGCCCTGTGCCTTTGTGAACAGGGTCCCAGGCTGATGGCTGCGGGCCTTGTCGGGCGACTGCAGGGACACGCCCCCTGGCCCTAGTCCTAGCCATCATCCTGCAGATTATCCAGGGTTTGTGGCCACTGCTCCTGCAAAGCCAGTGGCCTCCAGTTTCCTGGTCAGGGCCTGGAGCACCCAAACCAGATCGGGGCCGGTCACCTCGGGCAATGAGTCCCTCCGCCCGACTCGGGTTGGAACTGGATTCGGGGCACACGGATGGATCCCCCACTAACACTCTGTCCTGCGTCCACTTCAGACGCCTTCCTCCGATGTTTTCCCTCTCTCTCCCTCTCTCTAACTACAACTAACTTCTCCTACTAACCAGAAGATGAGGCCCTCTCTCTCAATGGGGTCCATCCGAATCCCCTGGCCCTGATTTCAGGGATTGCTGGTTGTGGAGGTGGCACCTCTGCTAACACCTTCCTCATAATTATGGTGGCCCACGTGCTTGGTGTACTCCACCCATTCTCCGGGGTATAGGTCTCGACCGGGGGACCCCTTGGGCAGATGGGACGGCACATCCCTCCGGTTCACAAATTTTTCATTTATCATGTGGGGCTCCCGGATAAAGCCCCACCCTTTATGGATGTTAAAAATCACTACTGAATCTCATCTCCTTTTCTCCTGGTTGGCGGCTCGAGCCTTGCGGGCCTCACTCTAGGCCTTGAGGTGTCTGACCTTATGGGCTCGCCGCCCAGCCACGTATCGCTGTCCTCAGCCTCCTGTTGCTGCCGGTGATATTCTACCTCGGAGATTATCTCCAACACATTTCCCACACGAGCCTCTTCCGACTGGGCCTCACAGGGCCACCCATGAGTTCGTCCCCCCGGCACACCCAGCGAACGTGGACTGCCTCCTGGCTGCCCCCTGTTGGGCGATGGTTCGGGCTGCAGTGAGGCTGGTAATCGGTCTCCCAGGATCTCTCTCCTGTTTCACCCTACATGTCTGGGCGCCTGGTCAGTCTTAGGGGCTGGAGGTGGTTTCAAGGGCCCTAGCAGGGTATCCTCAGTCTTTGGGGAAGCAGTATCTGTTGTAGACATTGCAGCTCCGGGGCCGGATTGTTCCTGAGCCGGGACGGCAGCCCGACCGGCAGCTGTGTCGCTCTCTCCAACAGGTCTTTTTGCCACTTGTTGAAGGCGGTGGTCTGGACCTTCAGGAGCTGTCTGCCCAGCTCCTCCATCTCAGCCCCTAGGATCTCCAGTCCAACAGGCGGCAACGGGTCCGTAGGCACTGTCAGACCACTGGGGGAGTCTATCCGCTCCACCCCTGGTGCCAACGCTCTTTCCTGGCTCTCCGCCATTGAGCTCCTCTTGCTCTGCACAGCAATATCCTCGGTGTGCTCTCCATCTCCTCCACCCTGGTGAGGGCATCTCCCGCTCTCTCTGCTGTCACTCACACCAGAGGGCAGAGAGGCCAGGTTTTTCTGCAAGCACCCTTGACTCTCCATGGACATGCGGTGGACTCCATTTTTCGCGCTTTGTGCTGGCCCATCCCACGAAGGGAGGCTGCGGCACACCTCCAGGCCAGCACATGGTATCACCTCATTGCAGTCGCCATTACACAGTTCTGTAAGCACAGCCTCTAGGCGCATGGAACCCTGTATTAGCGGGGTCCAATCCTATTCGAGACGCCAATTACGACGCCCGCAAGGGCCGTGGGGTACTTGGGACCGAGCCAGTCAGTTCTTTGGGAGGTCACGGTGGCGGTGACCCGGCTCTGTGACCCTGGGCATGCAGTTAAAGGGGATACTTACAGAGGATAGTTCATGACGCCACCTGTGGTACTTGGCCAGGGATGGCCGACACTGCAGTTTTAGACCGCTGGGGCAGATGGTGGTGCAGCCGGGATGGTATCACTCTCCATAGGTGGAGCGGAGGCCCAGGTCAGATGGAATAGTCTTTTGCAGAAACAGGGTTTGGCAAAGAAGAGGGGCACAGGGCAAGAAAGGAAGAGACAAACACAGTTTGTGAAGTTATTTACCTTTACTTGCTGATTGGGCAAGGTTACCCAAGCAGGTGCTGTACTCCTCCAAAGTGCAGCCAGGTTAGTTCCCAGGGCCTTCCCAGGTTGCTCTTCCCTACTCGCCCTCCTGCCTGCGCCTTTGTGAACAGAGTCCCAGGCTGATGGCTGCGGCCCTTGTCGGGCGACTGCAACGGCATGTCCCCTGGCCCTAGTCCTAGCCACCGTCCTGCGGATTATCCACGGTTTGTGGCCACTGCTCCTCCTGCAAAGTCAGTGGCCTCCGGTTGTCCTGGTTGAGGCCAGGAGCACCCAAACCAGATTGGGGCCGGTCCACCCGGGCAACCAGTTCCTCCGCCTGACTCGGGGCGTGACCGGATTCGGGGCACATGGGTGGATTTCCCACTCCCGTGTCCCCTAGGACTCTCTCAGTTCTGCATCTGCTCTGGACACCTCCCTCCAATATTCTCCCTCTCTCCAACTACTGCTAACCCTTCCTCCTGACCAGAAGATGGGGCCCTCCCTCTCAATGGGGTCCGCCCGAATCCCCTGGCCCTGATTTGGGATGGTGTTGTGTGCAGTTCTGTGTGTCTCGGGTTTGCGACTCCTCTCACCTGGGAACGGTGACACCATACCGATGAAGTAGGTGCAGCATCACTGTGGTGACTAGATCGTGGAGGCGCCACAGCTACAGCTACATTGCTTTGTTTTATCTGCATAGCTCTGCTGCATCTGCATAGCTCTGCTCCCTCTGCTTGGCTCTGCTTCATCTGCATAGCTCTGCTCCCTCTGCTTGGCTCTGCTTCATCTGCATAGCTCTGCTCCCTCTGCTTGGCTCTGCTTCATCTGCATAGCTCTGCTCCCTCTGCTTGGCTCTGCTTCATCTGCATAGCTCTGCTCCCTCTGCTTGGCTCTGCTTCATCTGCATAGCTCTGCTCCCTCTGCTTGGCTCTGCTTCATCTGAATGTCTCTGCTTCCTCTGCATGGTTCTGCTTCATCTGAATGTCTCTGCTTCCTCAGCATGGCTCTGTTTCTTCTGAATAGCTCTGCTTCATCTGAATGTCTCTGCTTCCTCTGCATGGCTCTGCTTCATCTGAATGGCATACTATGACCTGGTGGATATTCTTTATCCACTGAAAGCCTATTTTACTTTTCTTTCGACTATTTCACCAATAGAAGTAGACAAATCGCAGAAGATAAGTGACATAAGTATGATAAGTCCAGTCACTCAAATATTAGGTCTACTCTATGAAATCAGAGCTTGACCGTTCTTCTCCAGGAGCAAATAACAGTTTGGAGCGACGTTTCATGCCCCCACCCCACCCCCAGACAATAACATGGTGAATCGTATGACCGCTCATTGACAATATTAATCACTCGTTCATTACAACAGATGTTTATTCCAAAAACCGGATTCAGTCCAGGCGTGGGTAGGAGGGGTCAAGGTTCCTACAAACTGCGTCCGATCTGTGCAAATATGCAGAGGAGGGGGCTGGTTACACATTGGCTTGGAACGACTCTTCCCCTCTGATGCAACCTGATTGCTCGGTGCATATAAGTCATTGATTCCATAGAGTATGACTGCTGCTGACTCTGGTAGATACCAATACTAAAGGTTGTTATCTTAGGCTGGTCACAGTTGACATGCGTTATTTTTAGTGATTTAACAAAACTCATGCTTTTTTCCATGTCAGCATGAGTTTTTTAAGGTGTGTGATGGCTCCCTGCGTTTTTGGCTGCGTTTTTGAATCTGCACCTAAAAATAGTGCTTGTAGTATTTTTTTGTGCGTTTTGAAAAACGCATGCGTTTTTATAACATGGGCCTCTATGGAAAACGCATGCAAAAACGCATGGTACATTAGTAACTTTTAGTGCCATTCAAAAACGCATGTGTTTCCCATAGGAGCCCATGTTAAAAAAACGCATGCGTTTTTTTAACATGGGCTCCTATGGGAAACGCATGCGTTTTTGAATGGCACTAATTGTACATGCGTTTTTGCATGCGTTTCCCATAAGGCCCCTTATTAAAAAACGCATGCGTTTTTGGATATGCTCCAAAAACGCATGGTACTGTCACACATGCTTTTTGGCTATTAGGGCATGCGTTTTTTCACATGGGGGCCTATGGGTGCGTTTTTTACATGCGTTTTTGAAAACGCAGGTCTCCAAAATCGCATGTGAAAAATGCTACTGTGACACCAGCCTAATTGGGAAATCCTATAATTAACACGTTATTAGGCTGTTTGCTGTTAATAGTGGACTCTTCTACTTTTTGGGTCCCAAACTGGAAACCTGACAACTGATTCATGCTGCCAAAACTGCAAGCGGCACAAATCAGAGCCCGGCTGCACCCAGATATATTTTTCATTGAAAATAGTGCAATTTGTGGGGACACGGGGGTCAGTGTGTGCTCTCCTCTGTGGAGACACGGGGGTTAGTGGGTGCTCTCCTCTGTGGAGACACGGGGGTCAGTGGGTGCTCTCCTCTGTGGAGACACGGGGGTCAGCGGGTGCTCTCCTCTGTCGAGACACGGGGGTCAGTGGGTGCTCTCCTCTGTGGAGACACGGGGGTCAGTGGGTGCTCTCCTCTGTGGAGACACGGGGGTCAGTGGATGCTCTCCTCTGTGGAGACACGGGGGTCAGTGAGTGCTCTCCTCTGTGGAGACACGGGGGTCAGTGGGTGCTCTCTTCTGTGGAGACACGGGGGTCACTGGGTGCTCTCCACTGTGGAGACATGGGGGTCAGTGGGTGCTCTCCTCTGTAGAGACACGGGGGTCAGTGGCTGCTCTCCTCTGTGGAGACACGGGGGTCAGTAGGTGCTCTCCTCTGTGGAGACACGGGGGTCAGTGGGTGCTCTCCTCTGTGGAGACACGGGGGTCAGTGGGTGCTCTCCTCTGTGGAGACACGGGGGTCAGTGGATGCTCTCCTCTGTGGAGACACGGAGGTCAGTGGGTGCTCTTCTCTGTGGAGACACTGGGGTTAGTGGGTGCTCTCCTCTGTGGAGACACGGGGGTCAGTGGGTGCTCTCTGTGGAGACACGGGGGTCAGTGGGGGCTCTCCTCTGTGGAGACACAGGGGTCAGTAGGTGCTCTCTGTGGAGACACGGGGGTCAGTGGGTGCCCTCCTCTGTGGAGACACGGGGGTCAGTGGGCGCTCTCCTCTGTGGAGACACGGGGGTCAGTGGGTGCTCTCCTCTGTGGAGACACGGGGGTCAGTGGGGGCTCTCCTCTGTGGAGACACGGGGGTCAGTGGGTGCTCTCCTCTGTGGAGACACGGGGGTCAGTGGATGCTCTCCTCTGTGGAGACACGGAGGTCAGTGGGTGCTCTCCTCTGTGGAGACACTGGGGTTAGTGGGTGCTCTCCTCTGTGGAGACACGGGGGTCAGTGGGTGCTCTCTGTGGAGACACGGGGGTCAGTGGGTGCTCTCCTCTGTGGAGACACGGGGGTCAGTGGGTGCTCTCCTCTGTGGAGACACAGGGGTCAGTGGGTGCTCTCCTCTCTGTGGAGACACGGGGGTCAGTGGGTGCTCTCCTCTGTGGAGACACGGGGGTCAGTGGGTACTCTCCTCTGTGGAGACACGGGGGTCAGTGGGGGCTCTCCTCTGTGGAGACACAGGGGTCAGTAGGTGCTCTCTGTGGAGACACGGGGGTCAGTGGGTGCTCTCCTCTGTGGAGACACGGGGGTCAGTGGGTGCTCTCCTCTGTGGAGACACGGGGGTCAGTGGGTGCTCTCCTCTGTGGAGACACGGGGGTCAGTGGGTGCTCTCCTTTGTGGAGACACGGGGGTCAGTGGATGTTCTCCTCTGT
This sequence comes from Allobates femoralis, assembly GCA_033576535.1. Classification (NCBI taxonomy): domain Eukaryota; kingdom Metazoa; phylum Chordata; class Amphibia; order Anura; family Aromobatidae; genus Allobates; species Allobates femoralis. The sequence goes on from JARQOC010000012.1 coordinate 12,321,104, forward strand.
GGAGACACGGGGGTCTGTGGGTGCTGTCCTCTGTGGAGACACGGGGGTCAGTCGGTGCTCTCCTCTGTGGAGACACGGGGGTCAGTGGGTGCTCTCCTCTGTGGAGACACGGGGGTCAGTGGGTGCTCTCCTCTGTGGAGACACGGGGGTCAGTGGGGGCTCTCCTCTGTGGAGACACAGGGGTCAGTAGGTGCTCTCTGTGGAGACACGGGGGTCAGTGGGTGCTCTCCTCTGTGGAGACACGGGGGTCAGTGGGTGCTCTCCTCTGTGGAGACACGGGGGTCAGTGGGTACTCTCCTCTGTGGAGACACGGGGGTCAGTGGGGGCTCTCCTCTGTGGAGACACGGGGGTCAGTGGGTGCTCTCCTCTGTGGAGACACGGGGGTCAGTGGGTGCTCTCCTCTGTGGAGACACGGGGGTCAGTGGGTGCTCTCTGTGGAGACACGGGGGTCAGTGGGTGCTCTCCTCTGTGGAGACATGGGGGTCAGTGGGTGCTCTCCTCTGTGGAGACACGGGGGTCAGTGGGTGCTCTCCTCTGTGGAGACACGGGGGTCAGTGGGTGCTCTCCTCTGTGGAGACACAGGGGTCTGTGGGTGCTCTCCTCTGTGGAGACACGGAGGTCAGTGGGTGCTCTCCTCTGTGGAGACACGGGGGTCAGTGGGTGCTCTCCTCTGTGGAGACACGGGGGTCAGTGGGTGCTCTCCTCTGTGGAGACACGGGGGTCAGTGGGTGCTCTCCTCTGTGGAGACATGGGGGTCAGTGGGTGCTCTCCTCTGTGGAGACACGGGGGTCAGTGGGTGCTCTCCTCTGTGGAGACACGGGGGTCAGTGGGTGCTCTCCTCTGTGGAGACACAGGGGTCTGTGGGTGCTCTCCTCTGTGGAGACACGGAGGTCAGTGGGTGCTCTCCTCTGTGGAGACACGGGGGTCAGTGGGTGCTCTCCTCTGTGGAGACACGGGGGTCAGTGGGTGCTCTCCTCTGTGGAGACACGGGGGTCAGTGGGTGCTCTCCTCTGTGGAGACACGGGGGTCAGTGGGTGCTCTCCTCTGTGGAGACACAGGGGTCTGTGGGTGCTCTCCTCTGTGGAGACACGGGGGTCAGTGGGTGCTCTCCTCTGTGGAGACACGGGGGTCAGTGGGTGCTCTCCTCTGTGGAGACACAGGGTTAGTGGGTGCTCTCCTCTGTGGAGACACGGGGGTCAGTGGGTGCTCTCTTCTGTGGAGACACGGGGGTCAGTGGGTGCTCTCCTCTGTGGAGACACGGGGGTCAGTGGGTGCTCTTCTCTGTGAAGACACAGGGTTAGTGGGTATGTCGCTTTTATCCCCTTTCCCCCCAAGACACCAAAATAAAGACTTTATTAGAAATTACCTTAGGTCCAGGAGGTATACTCCCCTCTTTGGACCTAAACGCCTCTCTGCAGTTATCCCTCCTCCTTGACCCTCCCTGACCCTCCTCCTCTCTTTCTTGTGAGCGGTGTCAGTGCTTGAGCAGTTCCCTCAGCTCTAGGGCATCTCTGTGAGCTCTGCCCGAGGGCTGAGGTCACATGGTATAATGTAGGCACCAGATCCTGCCCCGTGTGGTCTTATACCTGGGAATTTGTCACCTGAACAAACAGCTTGACTGCGCCTGTTCACTCCTCGCCAGATTCCCAGCCCCGCAGTCTGCATAAAGTATAAGACCAAGCACGGCGGGATCTGGTGCCTGTGTCATACGCAGGGTGCAATGTTCAGACATCATGTGACTACAGGGGAAGCAGCAGCGGTTGCTCCGAAACGCGTTGGAATAAAGAAACATCATTGCACCAGACTTCTTGGGTCTTGGTTCTTCCTTGCAGCAGAGCGGAAACAGGGTCAGAGACCGCGCATGCGCGGGAGCGGGGACGCGTCACCATGGCTCCCGCGCACGCGCAGTCATCCGCAGAGACGCTGCACACCGACAGTCAGGCAGAAGGAGCCACTACTGAGCACTCAGCGGCAGGGCAGAGCAGGGGGACACAGAAAGTAAATCGGCTCCTTCTGCCTGACTGTTGGCGTGCAGCGTCTCTGCGGATGACTGCGCATGCGCGGGAGCCATGGTGACGCGTCCCTGCTCCCGCACATGCGCGGTCTCTGACACTGTTTCCGGCGGAAGTCCGGGGCTGAGTGCCGCAATAGGCGGTTGGTGAGCGTGGTGGGTGGTTTATGGGCATAAAAGGAGCCTCAGTATACTGGTGGATTGTTACCAGAACCTTATGTTCCCCTGAAGAAACCTGCACTAGGCAGGTGAAACGTACGTCGGGCTCTCATTCTGGTTTTCCTTTCACCTATGTAATCTGGCTTAACCCTTGATGCACAGGATCACTTGGCTCTATTGATTTAAGGTAGATCTTTCTGTGTGTGACTTTGTCTCATATTTACATACAATTGCTGCTATTTTTGCACTTGGCACTGCACACAGGGGGATCAAATCCTTGATGACTTTTGATATGCACAGGTCACTTTATGATTGGGTATGCTGTTTAGCCCCATTGTATAATTCACTGTAAAGGTTGTAAAGTTGTACCTGTATAGCGTACGTACTGGATCGATTTATGGATTCTCTATTTGCCATATTTTGATCCTGTATTTTGACATCATAGATTGTTGTTATTCCGGATTAACTTGGATGTAAAAAACACTTTTCTTGTTCTATGAAACACTTTTCCTTAATACATAAGGCTTCAAATAAAAAGCTTTATTTTACTGGTGGTACTCAATTTCCTTTTTTGTGCATAAACATGTTTTATGAGTATGTCTTGCATTGCACTGTCCCTGGGGTATTAGTCCACTAGGGTCAGTTAGCATATAAATATGATGCCACTTAAGATTTTGTTAATAACTTGAGTACCCAAGTATAATGGAAGTCAACGGGGAACTCAAGCATTTTTCGAGAAGATCTTGATGGGTGCGACTAGAGTACCATAGTATAATGGAAGTTAATAGGGATTTGAAGCATATTTCCAGACGTATTCCAGCGCAAAATGTTCTAGTTCTCCATTGACTTCCATTATACTCAGGTACTCAAGCCATGCCCATCAAGATCTTCTAGAAAAATGCTTCGGTTCCCTGTTGACTTCCATTATACTTGAGTCACACCCATCAAGATGTTCCGGAAAAATGCTTGAGTTCCCTGTTGAGTTCCATTAAACTCACATACTCGAGTGGTGCCCATCTGCTTGGTATGAGTACCGAGCACTCGAGCATGGTAATGCTTGCTCATCACAACTCTTATGTCCACTTTGACCAAGGTCTGGATCCCATGAGGAGGCACAGATTTATCTTTACATTGACTAATATTGACTTTTTTACGAATGTGAACCTACATCCCAGGGTTAACAAGGTTAATGATTATAGAGCTCAGCCTATGCTATAGGAGGCATCCATTGTCCTATATAAAGTCACCTGTGAAGCTGCAGACATCTACCACGTCTGGAGGATCCTAAACATTGTGAGTATTCCTCTACACTTACTTTTGGATAATTTTGGCATTGTCATGCTCCCTTTCTTTTCCATCTACTATGAATTGAAATTGTCAATGGGCTAACTAATTTTTCATTTATTCTCAATCAGAAAATGCCTTAAAGGGAACCTGTATGATCTGTTTTGCCCCTTAACCTACCACTACCTTGTCTCAGCACCTTCCTAGCACACCCCTAACCATCCCTGTCGGAGATGAAACTGCCCTATAAAGGCTGTGAAAGATACTTTGTGACTTAGATTATCGCATGCTAATGAGGCATCTAGACTACGGTCTGTAGACTAACTGGGTGGTCTCCAGGGCTCCATCTCCCCCCTCACTGCTGTTATCATGCCCTAATGCACGGTCTCCAGGTATCCATCCTCCCCCTCGCTACTGTTATCATGCCCTGCCGGGCGTTAGAATTCATTCTCCCGCGCAGTCCCAATTTGAACTTCCCGCCTCCTCCTCATGGTATGATGCACCGGACGGACGTCATTTCCGGTCCTGTGCATTGTGGGTGATTATCGGGTGTACCGGCTGGCTTCGATATGAGCATTGCACATGCGCCGGACCTGGCCTCTCGCCCAATGTGCCCCCCACACTGCACAGGACCGGAAATGATGTCTGGCCGGCACGTCATACCCAGATGGATGAGGCGGGAAATTTAAATAGGGAGTGTGCCGGAAAATGAATTCTAACACCCGGTGGGGCATGATAACAGCAGCGAGGGGAAGATGGAGCCCTGGAGAACGCCTATTGATATGTGATACCAGCTGTGAGGGGGGAGTCGGAGTCTTGGAGACCACCCAGTCAGACTACAGACCGTAGCCTGGATGCCTCCTTACCATGAAAAATGTGAGTATCAAAGTCATTTTTCCCAGCCAATATAGGGCAGTTTAAGGTGAGACAGGGATGGTTAGGGATGTACTAGGAAGGTGCAGGGACAGGTAGTGATAGGTTAGGGGGTAAAAACAAGCTCACAGGTTCCCTTTAACCGGATTGGTGATTACGAGTATGTTGCATTTTCTGCCAATTGCTGATGATTTCACCATGTAGTTCTCTTTATTTAGTGCTCCTTTAATAATGAGAATCAATTGTTCATTTGTTGGGAAATTTGGCAGAAATTGTTCAATTATTCTGAAGTGAAACCAATCATCTCTCTATGGCCAAAATGCTCCTTCCTCCAACACTAGAGGTGCAACCAACACCGTGCTCTGCTTATGAGGAAATGTTAAAGGGGATGTTTTGTGAAAACAATGTATCACCCATCCTTCGGATATTTAAAGGGAAAGTGGCACTTTGAAAAGGGGCAGGTGCATACCTCTATGGACTTGATCCAAAAGTCTCCACCATTCAACAAATATGGAGAGGGAAAATCCAGAGCAAAGAAGCTTTTGTTAGCATTAGCACGGGTTAATTAAAGGTTCATTCCACTGGATGCCTCTACACAAACTAGATTATTGCTTAGGATGTAGGAGGGGTGCAGGTTTGGGGGTTTGGGGGTGAAGGCTTTTCTAGGTGGGGCAGGTTTGGGGTGGCAGAAGGTGTGGGTTTGGGGGGTACTTTACATTTTGGGTTATAATAATCAGGGCTCAGTCCTTGGACCGCTTCCCTTCTCTCTCTACACGGCCCCGATCGGACAAACCATCAGCAGATTTGGCTTCCAGTACCATCTCTATGCTGATGACACACAACTATACACATCTTCCCTTGGCCTTACCCTTGCAGTATTAAAGAACACCAACGACTGTCTAGCTGCAGTTTCCAATAGTGATGGGTGAGTCCTAAATTACTCGGAATCGCTTGACTCTAGCGAGTCCGAACCCGGGACTCGCTACTCGTTGCGAGTACAATGTTAATGAATGGGGAAGCGAGTAATAGCGAGTAATGTGCGATTTACAAATCGCAGATGTGTCTCGGAAGCTTCAGGCTCTATCTGCTACAATAGCTAAATCATGTTTAATAGGCTCCCGCTGTTACTTCCAGGGCCGCCTATTAAGCTCATTACATATTCACTGCACTGTCAAACTAACAGCCAATCACAGGAGCTCACACTCTGTGGGAGCCTCTGTGATTGGCTGTTGTAATCAGACTGGATTTTCTCAGTCTGGACAGTGATTCTGCTTTGTTGCCATACACATTAGTGTATGGCAACCAACCTGGCGTTGTAGAGTGTAAAATAAATAATTATTTAAAAAAAAAAATGCGTGGGACTTTGCAGCATTTTTAAGTCCAGCCCGATGAAAGCAGGCAAACTGCGAGCTGCCACCCTCAGCTGCCTAATTTCCCCTTGGCTGGCAAAAACAATGCGTGGGCTCTGCCCTATTTTCCATGCCAGCCAAGGTAAAACTAGACAGCTGAGGGCTGGTATTCTCAGCGGGGTGAGGGCCCATTGTTATAGGGCCCCCCACGCTAAAGAATAGCAGCCCACAGCCCCCCTGAAAATGGCGCATTAATAATAAGCTCCATTTCCAGGCGCTTTACCGGGCTCTTCCAGCGGCCCTGGTGGCGGTGGCACGCTGGGTAATAAAGAGGTTAATACCAGCTTTGTTATACAAGCTGGTATTAAGGCCGAGATTCTTAATGTCAAGCCACGTTTGACCCAGCCACTAAGAATCTCCAATAAAGGGTTAAAAAAACACAACACAGAGAAAATTTTTTATTAGAAATAAAAAAAAAAAGCCATTAGGGACTCCATCTTTAATTAAAAAAATCCTCTTCCGTCCGACGTAGTCCAAAACGCGATGTCCTCTCTGCTCATCCCTGTGCATAGATATAGATGTCTATGCACAGGGAATGAGCGGACTGAGAACAATCTCAGCTCTGCTACATCATCTCTGTGAGCAGGCGGGCTCTAGGACCCTGGAGCTGCAGCAGCCTGCAGGACCCGAGCCCGGCACAGAGCAGACAGCCGGACTCGTTACTGGGCGAGTTTCCCTGCGATTACTTGCACAGTAACGAGTCCAATGCAAGTCAATGGCAATCCTAGTTTTGTCAGAGTCTCTGACAAAACTAGGATTGCCATTGATTTGCATTGGACTCGTTACTGTGCGAGTAATCGCTGGGAAACTTGCAGAGTACCGAGTCCTGCGAGTCCCTTACTACTCGCAGAGTAACGAGTCCTAGCGAGTAGACTCGCCCATCCCTAGTTTCCAACATCATGTCGGCTCACTATCTGAAACTTAAACTTTCCAAAACTGAACTTCTTCTGCTCCCGCCCTCCACTAACCTCCCTAAATATGACATCTTTCTGTGTGCGGCACCACAATAACGCCTAGGCAGCAGACTCACTGTCTGGGTGTTATGTTTGACACCTATCTCTACTTCACCTCTTATATACAATCTCTCTTCTGCTCTTGTCACTTGCACCTGAAGAACATCTCTAGAGTCCGCCCCTTTCTCACCATGGAAAACACAAAAATCCTCACCGTGGGCCTGATTCACTCCCGCCTTGATTACTACAATTCTCTACTAAGTGGCCTCCCCCTCTCTAAACTTCCCTCTCTCCAGTCCATCCTTAATGCAGCAGCCAGGATCACCTATCTGGCCAATCGTTACTCAGATGCCTCCTCTCTGTGCCAGTCATTGCATTGGCTGCCCATACACTATAGGAACCACCCAGCGTCAGTCATATCACTGGCTGCCAATACACTATAGGAACCACTCTGTGCCAGTCACTGCACTGGTTGTCTATACACTATAGGATCCAATTCAAATAGCTTGTTCTCCTCCACAAAGCTCTTCACAGTGCAGCACCTCCTACATCTCCTCCCTCATCTCTGTCTATCACTCCACCCGTTCTCTACGTTCTTCAAATGACCTTTGACTAACATCTGCACTAATCCCATCCTCCCACTCCCGTCTCCAAGACTTCTCCGGAGCTGCACCAATCCTCTGGAATGCTCTACCCCAAGAAATCAGGACTATCCACAACTTGCATGGCTTCAGACACTCCATAAAAACACATCTTTTTAACATGGCTTATCATACTCCCTAATAGAAGTCCTTAGTGAATGGGTTATATACAGTACCATCAATCTGGACATAATCTCTTCTTCAAACTCCACCAAACCCAAAAGTTCTACACAAATTGTCTGGTGACCATTCATGTAACTTTATTTCTATCTCCCTCTTTCTCAAGATGCCTGGACCATCACTGTAATAAGCCCCTGTTCTTTGTGTAACCCCCATCTCGCTGTAGATTGTAAGCTTTAATTATTGTAATGTACTTTTTACATTGATTCTCTGCTTATTGTATTGTATCCAATTACTGTACTGTATTTTTTACATTGTTTCTCTGCTTTATTTTTTACACTGTTTCTATGCTTTAAGTATTGTTATGAGCACAGAGAGAGGGTACTCAAGTACCGGGATGGGTTCGTGGCTGCAACGGGGAATCACGGGTGGTCGGTTTCGCAGTTGGGTGTCCTGGCTCTCATTGTTGGAAAGGGAAAGGGGATTTAGGGAAAGGTCGTGACGCCACCTGAGGATCCTGGTAACGATGATACCAGCGCTGCAGGCCGGCCGCTGAGGTGATGGGATGCAGCTAAGTGTAGTAAAGGTGGAGCTTTACCTCAGGGCAGCGAGGATGGATGAGGGGAGTAGTTGTTCTTACCTCTCTGATGATGCTGAGTCCTTCTGGGTGCCGGCGGGAAAGGAAAGGAAGGACAGACACCAATTCAACTCCAACGTCTTTTACTAGTACCGGCAGATGGTATAGTACACAGCACAGTTCGGTATAATAGGGAGGTAGCTGCAGGTTCAGGGTGCCCTTATGGAGTCTGTGGATATTTCCTTCCTAATGGCTTTCAGGGTCTCAGTCCTTGCTACTCTCTCTCTTTACCACCCTTAGGCAGAGCTTCCTCGCCGATCCCCTGGCCTGTTACGGATAGGTGCGGTTTGTCCTTTTACCGGTACGGACGGGAGCGGTAAAACTTGAACCCTCGCGCCACTGGAATCCAGGCCAGTACCTATCGGTGTCTTGGGCTGAATATGGGACCGAGGAGGAGTTACCGTTCTGTGGTGCTATGGCTTCCGTGGATTGGTCCTGTGGCTCGCTGGTTTATGGTCAGGGATAGACCACTGACCGCCTCGGCTTCCGTGTTGCCGATGTTAGCCCCAGACGTTTTCCAGCCGGCTCCAACCAGTTCTGGATCGTCTCCCTCTGTTCTGGGTCCCCCTCTTGGAGAGAGGTGCCCTCCTGTCAGCAGCCCTGTCAGGCACGTCGTGTCTGGCTGCCTTTCCAGCACTGTCTCTTTCTAAAATCTCACTTACTCCTGGTTTTCCCATTCTAACTTAAGCTCTACCCCCTGGGACTTACTGAATATACAGTCCCACTATCCTAAGGGGCCTAGTGTTGTGTGTTAGTACAGACTCCATAAGTTAAAGCCCAAATCCACAGCTACGGAGGCACTACACCTGTTATTTGGGGTGCAGTACCTCCCTGTGGCGCCTAGCCATAGGGGCGCCACAATTGTACTTTTACATTGATTCTCTGCTTAGTGTATTGGATTTTTTACATTGATTCTCTGCTTTAATTACTTACTGTATTGTATATTTTTTATTGTTACCTATGACTGTTCGTAAACAAACCACTGTATTGTAAAGCGCTGCGGAATATGTTGGCACTATATAAATTAAGATTTATTATATTATTATAACAGTTACACACAGCAAATAAGATCATTATGCTGGATTTTCTATTAAATCACTAGTTAGACACTTCCCAAGAGTCTAGGACTGCGTGATATATCCGCGAATTATGTGTGCAGTGCTCAGTGGCGGCCTTTTGCAGCTGACAGATTGTTCTTTTGTCAACTCCAATTGTTTTTAAGTGCTGGCCAAGGTTTTTAGGCACCGCACCCAGTGTGCCGATCACCACTGGGACCACCGTCACTGACCACCCAGTGTGCCGATCACCACTGGGACCACCCTCACTGACCACCCAGTGTGCCGATCACCACTGGGACCACCCTCACTGAGCACCCAGTGTGCCGATCACCACTGGGACCACCCTCACTGACCACCCAGTGTGCCGATCACCACTGGGACCACCCTCACTGAGCACCCAGTGTGCCGATCACCACTGGGACCACTCTCACTGAGCACCCAGTGTGCCGATCACCACTGGGACCACCGTCACTGAGCACCCAGTGTGCCAATCACCACTGGGACCACCGTCAGTGAGCACCCAGTTTGCCAATCACCACTGGGACCACCGTCACTGAGCATCTAGTGTGACTAACACCACTGGGACCACCCTCACTGAGCACCCAGTGTGCCGATCACCACTGGGACCACCGTCCCAGAGCACCCAGTGTGCCAATCACCACTGGGACTACCATCACTGAGCACCCAGTGTTGCGATCACCACTGGGACCACCCTCACTGGCTTGTGCCAGAGTCTTTGCAGTTCGATCTTTAAATCCTCATATCATGTCAGTTTTTCCAGCTGCTTCTTCTCAATCCTGCTGTTGACTCACCGTGGCCGGGACTCCGGGGGACAGGTGTCTCGTCTTCCTCCTTGTCACGGGGTGCCGCGCCTGCCGGTAGTGGGGCCCGGTGGTACAGATCAAAAAGAGAGACGTCTTGGTTTGAACAGTTTAGGGGTTAAATTGTTTCGTGACGCCACCTATGAGAGTTCCGGTAACTGTACTGGCGCTGCGGGGCCTCCGGGGGATGGAATGCAGCAAGATGGAATGCTCCCCACAGGCTAAGCGATGATCCCCGGAGCCAGAAGCTGCGCAAGATGTTCTGAGGCAGCTTCGGTTACCTTAGTATGCGGATAGACAGTTCATAAGAAGGCACGGACACTGTAAGTCTCTGTAACGGGTTCTTTACTGTAACCAGCAGACAGTACATGGTTTACAGTTTACGGGTAGTGGACCGGGTGGACACAGCAATGACCAGTGTTTCTCAGAAATCCGCGGTGTTCCTCCATTCTAACTACTTGTGTTGCCGTTGTCGCCCAGGAATGCCAGATCGGGTACAAGGAGGCTGATTGAATGCCCTATCCGGGGTATACGTTCCGGATGCTTTGGGGACTGTGTGTGGCAGTGGTGGGGTGCTCCTGGAAAGCGGTCCCTCCACTCCTCTGGTTCGCATAGCAGTGCTGAACTACTACTAGCTTCGGTACCAGCAAACCGGCTGTAGATGGGCACGGGATGATTTTGGACCCACATGTTGATGCCCGTTGATCGGTTGTTAAGGCACCGGGAGTAATGGTGCTCAACCGGGGTGATGACAGGGAGATGGCCGGGGGAATTGGCCAGGGGGCCGCACGGAACTGTGCAACCCCCTCTCCTAGGTTGCAGAGCTGATCATCTTGCTTCCTTCTCCTACGTTGCTGTTACTCCTTACACTCTACCACTACACTCCGCCCACCAGGACCTTATTGGCCCTCTATGCTAGGTGATGCATGTAGGGTATGGATCTCTGAGTTAACTGTGTGACTGCTGAATTAGAGAATATTGCCGCTGCAGTTTTGGCTGCAATACCCTCCTGTGACGCACTCGTTGCGGGGCGCCACACTGTTGCCAGGTATTGCTACATTGACGATCCACCCTCCCTTTTTTCTTACAATGGTGAGGTCCGGAGTATTGCGTTCCAAGACTTTATCAGTCTGAATTCAGAAGTCCCATAGTAGTTTTGTTCATTTTCAATAACCTTTTCAGGTTTATGATCCTACCAGTTCTTTGTGACAGGAAGATGCCAATTGTGGCACAAGTTCCAGTGAATCATCTGAGCGGCTGGATTCTTTCTTTGCTTGTAGTCTGTCTGGGTGATCTTCTTGCAGCAGCTCAGTATGTGATCCATTGTCTCATCTGCTTCCTTGCACAGTCCACATTTGGAGTCTGTAGTTCATTTTTCAATTTTGGCTTTAATCGCATTTGTGCGGATCGCTCGCTTTTGGGCTGCCAGAATTAAGCTTTCTTTTTCCTTTTTTCATGTTCCATTAGTAAGCCACAACCAGCTCTTTTCCTTGTCGACTTTACCTTGGATTTTCTCTAGGAATTATTAATGCAGAGCTTTCTTTTGCCAGTTTTCTCTTCTGCTTTATTGTGCGTTTTTACGGTATTCCTTTTTTGTCTGTTGTACTTTCAGCAGTTTTCTGTTGTTAACTTCCATCAAGGCTTGTTCTCCACTATCATTCACATCATCTGTCAGTGCAGGTTTCTCTTCTTCTACAGATTGCTTCCTCTGCCTCCCGATTTTCTTGGCAGGTAAAGTCTGTCCACATCACTACGTGGATGCAATGAGTAGTGGATTGTCGTCAGTTTTCTTGTTTTTCTGTTCAGATCATTCAGCTCTATCAGTGTCCAGTTCACAATTCCGGCAGTGTATCTAATGACAGGAACAAACCAGGTGTTTATGGCCTTGATGGTATTCCCACCATTCAATTTGCTCTTCAAAATTTTCCTCTTTCTCCGTGCTTGATGTTATCCAGCTGTAATATGCCCGGGTATTTGTAGGCTTCAGGGTGGTGGCATTTTATGGTTTGTCCATTAGGCATTTCTATGCAAAAGAGTCTCAGTGGGCCCCTTAAACCCTCCACCCTCCCGCTGCCACTGTACGTTCGCTTCTTAAGCCCCACTCCATGTTTAGACACCTGAAAATAGGAAAAACGTTCTTCTTATTAATTAAAGCTTCCCTGCTGGTGTTAAAGGGAGGGGTCATCAGCACTAATTTTAATGTACAAGGGTAGAATACGGAGGCAATAAATATAATGTTAGTGTCTTTCTTCAAATTATATATTAGACAAACACAGTTCTGCTATATACCCATAAACATACATGGCTCTGCTACATGCACATACAGACACATTCAGCACTCCTGCATGAACACTACATGCACATATAGACAATCACAGCTCTGCTACATAAACAAAAAGACACACACAAACACTGCTACGTGAACACTATAGGTACCTTTACACGCCGCCACAACAGGATGGATACCAACGGCTACTTCACGTGCACGAGCACGCCCAAACGGTTACCAACGGGAAACGCACCCTCTTTACACGCCGCCACAAGGTGCGCTACGCTACGCTACATTTACAGCTAGCTACATCGCTGGGTGTCTCAAGTAGCCATCTGTAGCTCAGCGTACCTCATTTACACAACACTACAACAAGCTAATATGGGCGGACCTGGTGCAGCAGGGACAGCACATAGGCGTGCCACAATTGTGGATTACAAGACGTCCGTACGGTGATAGGACAAAGCCAGAACATCATGATTGGGCAGGCATCGCAGGAGGCTGGTTAATACAGCACGCTCGAGCAATTGTGTAGTGTGACTGGTCAGCTCCTTAAATATGCCGCCCTATGCAGCGACTACCAATCATCATGCAGGAGCTTCCACCAATGATCGCACATGGGGCGCGGTAACACGGAGCCTGGGTGACGCCTTAGCTACATTGCAGCTACATCGCCGGGTGTCCAGAGTTCCCTTCTGTGGGTTCTTTACACGCCGATACAGCTCGCTACAATCGGCGATGTAGCCATCTGTTTATGGGCAGTGCACGGATACAGATGTATCTGTAGCCGGCTGTGTCGTCCAATCTTCAGACGCCGCTACTACGGGCGATATTGGCGCCACAAGCTACATTTGTAGCCTGTAGCGGGTTGTATGCATCCTGTTGTGGCGGCGTGTAAAGGTACCTTATGTGCACATACAGACACACACAGCTCTGCTACATTAACATATAGACACACAGCTCTGCTACATTAACATACAGACACACAGCTGTGCTACATGCACATTCCACAAACACAAACAAATACAGCTCTGCTACATGCCCACTACATGCACATACAAACAGTTCTGCAACAGGCACATATAGCCACGCACAGCTCTACTACATGAACACTGCATGCACATATAGACACACACAGCCCTGCTACATGAACATATATACACAACTCTACTACATGAATGTGGCACCCCACTGGTCAGGACGCCACAAAGGGGTATGGCACCGAAGTCAAGGTTTTGTTTTTCAGTAGTCACGAGGGGGGGATGGTAATTGTGAATCCTCAACACCACACAAACACACACACTTAGGACCCAGGCCCAGGGAAGTGTGGGTGAAAAACAACACAAAGAGAAGAGCATTGCAGTTGGAGTAACACCAAGTGAACAGCTAGTGTGCAGAGCTGGGAGAAGTCAAGTCCAGAAAGCCTAAGAACCCTAGGGGGACCGGAGGAGCTGAATTGGCCCGTTCACCCCAATCCGCACCTGATGCTACCAGATGGAGGGGTTGTGGTCAGAACAGGGACCAAACCTGAATGCGGCTCGAGATCTATCACCAAACCGCTGAACTAGAGGCCACTTCATGCATATTCACTTATTTGTCTGGCAACAGCCAATCACAGACGTTCACACTCTGTGAGAGCCTCTGTGATTCGCTGTTGCAATCAGACTTCATTTCCACAATCTGGATGGTGATTATGCTTAGTTGCCATACACATTGGTGTATGGCAGCCAGACTGGCATCATAGTGTGTTAAATAAATAATTTAAAGGGAACCAACCACCCCAAATGACCCCCCCGGACTGTTAATATGTGTCCCTACACCCAGCACACACATTTGGGGCAATCGTTTTTGCTAAAAAAACTGTTTAGTAGAAGCTAAGATATATGTTTATAAAGTTTAATAACTTCAGCCGGATGGGTGTTACCTAGCTTTGTCCTCTGTGCCTGTCAGCCTGCTCTCCCCTCCTCCCTTCAGTGAAGCCGTTCTGTGTAAGCCTAAAATGCCCCGCCTGTCTGCTGCTGCCTGATAAATTATGCACGCCCATCTCTGCACCTAAGAGCCTGGCCGCGTCATGAAGGGGGCGGGGCTAAATCGCGGCATGCAGGAGCCCCGCCCCCTTTCATGACGCGATCTAGCCCCCGCCCCTTTCATGACGCGGCCAGGCTCTTAGGTGCAGAGATGGGCGTGCATAATTTATCAGGCAGCAGCAGACAGGCGGGGCATTTTAGGCTTACACAGAACGGCTTCACTGAAGGGAGGAGGGGAGAGCAGGCTGACAGGCACAGAGGACAAAGCTAGGTAACACCCATCCGGCTGAAGTTATTAAACTTTATAAACATGTATCTTAGCTTCTACTAAACAGTTTTTTTAGCAAAAACGATTGCCCCAAATGTGTGTGCTGGGTGTAGGGACACATATTAACAGTCCGGGGGGGTCATTTGGGGTGGTTGGTTCCCTTTAAAAAATGTATAGGGATTCGCATTGTATTTCAGTCTAGCACAGATAAAGTGGACAGCTGCGAGCTGCCACCCTCAGCTGCCTAATTTTAACTTAAAAAAATACATAGGGTCCTATTTTTAATTGCAAGTCAAGGTAAAACTAGGCAGCTGAGGGCTGGTATTCTCAGCGGGGCAAGGGCCCATTATTTTAGGGCCCCCATGCTAAAGAATAGCAGCCTTCAGCCACCCCTGAAAATGGCGCATTCTCCGTAGCGCAGTTTCCAGGCTCTTTACCCAGCTCATCCAGCGGCCTTAGTGGTGGTAGCATGCTGTGTAATAAGGGGTTAATGCCAGCTTTGTATTGTTAGCTGTCATTATGCCCAAGATTCTTAATGTCGGGCCAATATTAGACATGGCCATTAGGAATCATAAATAAATAGTAAAGAAGATGCAACACACATTGAAAAAAAAAACATTTTTATAGATATAAAAACACAAAGACATTTAGTGACTCCATCCTCCATTTTTATTAACCCCTCATACCCATATAACCCTCATACCCATCCTCGATCCTCTGAGACGTCTTCTCTCTGCTGGACACTTAGGTGCATAGATGGATGGATTAAACTAGAGCTGACCGTGGAAGAATCAATCGATGATCGACTGATTCTTCTATGGGCAGCTCGAGTTTAATCAATCCATCCAGTTACTATGGCAACGGTGTCCTCAGGTGATTTCAGTGACTTCCACTTATGGCCTCAGCACGTGACTCATTCATTCAGTGTTCAGGACCCACTTTG
>JARQOC010000012.1:12336676-12408971 GCA_033576535.1 Allobates femoralis
GACAGCGTGGACCAGGGCTCATCCCCAGCTGAACGCCCGAGCTCCTTAACCGTGGGCGGAACACTACTCAGACAACACAGGGTGAGGGAATCACAATAACAAGGCTTTATTGGATCCCCAAACAGTTAACAGCATATAACGCATAACCAAGCAAAACACAACATGTAACAGGCAACAGAGTCTCACCCTTCCGCTGGCTCACCAGGGTTTAAAATGCAGCACGGCAAAGTCTGTAGCCAGGTGACTGTATCGTCCCAACCTGGGTTGCTTTCTTGTCCTTAAGCAGTCTATCACAGCCGAATCCGATAATCCGATACTGAAGTCCTTGTGGTTCCTTTAGTCTGTGTTCTGAGCCCCTTGGTCGGCACCGAAATGCCTAGGCCTGGGGTTATGGCTAGCTAATCGGATCCGAAGACCCTAGATTCGCTGCCTGTCTCCAATATTCAATCTCCAAAAACTAATGGTCAAAGTGAAGAGTCCTCCTTATATACCCTCAGCCCTCATTGTAGGATATTGGGGACGACATGATTGGTGCAATAAAATAGTCTTTTCATTGGCTGATCTCCAATCCTCATTTAACATAGTTTAGTCCTATTGCAATCCAAATGCTGATTGATATAGCAACTAGCAGTGATACAATGGAAGGGTAATATTAGACATTGAGTCTGCAAACCATGACATTAACACAATAGTGGCTGGGCCTCAATCCACATTCACAGGGTAATAGACAATGGACGATTAGCATAATTAAGTTCTCTGGCCTTCAATGACAAACAGGTTAGATAATTACATTACCAAGCTAAACTTTAACCACAGAAATCTATGACAATACTGTAAGAAATTCTCTTTGACCATTACAAGTTTACAAACCAAAATGCAATATGATATGTCTGGATGAATAAGAAATCCTCCTACATTATATATTAAAGGGTCCATTTCGTCACAGTTATATTCTTGTATATAGGGAGCAGTATTATAGTAGTTATATTCTTGTATATAGGGGCAGTATTATAGTAGTTATATCCTTGTATATAGGAGCAGTATTATAGTAGTTATATTCTTGTATATAGGGAGCAGTATTATAGTAGTTATATTCTTGTATATAGGGGCAGTATTATAGTAGTTATATTCTTGTATATAGGGGCAGTATTATAGTAGTTATATTCTTGTACATAGGAGCAGTATTATAGTAGTTATATTCTTGTACATAGGGGCAGTATTATAGTAGTTATATTCTTGTACATAAGGGCAGTATTATAGTAGTTATATTCTTGTACATAGGGGCAGTATTATAGTAGTTATATTCTTGTACATAGGGGCAGTATTATAGTAGTTATATTCTTGTACATAGGAGCAGTATTATAGTAGTTATATTCTTGTACATAGGAGCAGTATTATAGTAGTTATATTCTTGTACATAGGGGCAGTATTATAGTAGTTATATTCTTGTACATAGGAGCAGTATTATAGTAGTTATATTCTTGTACATAGGGGCAGTATTATAGTAGATATATTCTAGTACATAGGAGCAGTATTATAGTAGATATATTCTAGTACATAGGAGCAGTATTATAGTAGATATATTCTAGTACATAGGAGCAGTATTATAGTAGTTATATTCTTGTACATAGGAGCTGTATTATAGTAGTTATATTATTGTATATAGGAGCAGTATTATAGTAGTTATATTCTTGTATATAGGAGCAGTATTATAGTAGTTATATTCTTGTACATAGGAGCAGTATTATAGTAGATATAGTAGATATATTCTTGTATATAGGGGGTATTCTCAACCTACTCTGTTTTTATATATACCTTGTGCCATTACGGCCTCCTGAATATTAAAAGCAAGACCACATTAAATGAAACACGTAACTGAACATTTCTGAATTGCTCAAATGGAGCCAGAAGGGCAAGTGGAGAAAAAGGCAGACCAGGCCCGGCATGAGCAGCAAATGTAACAGAAATCCGGACATTATCAGATCTGACCCTCACACTGCCAAACCAGCAGACCCTGAGTGAGGGTGGAGCAGACCCAGATAAATGTGCATGCAATCAAATAGAGCCTATGGGAAGGCTGGAGCTGCTGTGTGTGTCAATAAAAACTAAACCGTTCATCGATCAGTGGAAGCTGGCGGAGAAAAGGCGCATAAATAGGGTCTTATCCAATGACTATTTCAGGGCTGTGGAGTCAGTAAGCCAAACACCTGACTCTTCAATTTGCCTGAATATGACTTCGACTCTACCAAAATGGAGACCGACTCCAACTCCAACTCCATGACTCAGACTCCACAACCAATGCTGTAAAGTCACTAGCTCAAACTTCTGATTCCAACCCCTCAATTTCCCGGAATCCGACTTCACTCTAAATGGGCTCCGACTCCAACTCCACAGCCCCGGAATATCTGAGAGTAAGGTAAACCTGTCACGGGTGGCGCGGGTGACAGGGTGGAGGCCACGCGCAGACGATCTCAGCGTTTGGCCCACCAGCCATAATGGTGGAGGATGGTCCGTCTCTTTCAGGGGCATTTACCTTCTGTTTAGATGAAGAGAAGGTGTGATGAGATCTCTCTATTTTGGGGAGACGGCTGTGAAGGTCTTGTGCTCGGTCTGGTTGTATCCACCTGTATTGTAGGTCTCTAGGACCCAGCAGATTCCTTCTACCTTTATAAGGAGGTTCATTACCCTTCCTCAGTGCAGGTGATATTTCCTTGTGGACTCTTTATCCTTGCTCCAGCAGAAGCTGAGGTTGTGAGCTCGCTGTGGTCTGCTGAAAGATAAGTGTTTCTTTTCCCCAAATGTCTGTCTTCCCTGGTGTTTGTCTTTAGTTGTTAGTGGAGGGGTCTAGTGCACCTCTCCATCTGATCCTTAGATAAGATAGTGCTAGGATCAGAGAGGGACGAGGTTCGTGGTCGGCGACAGTTGAGGAGACTGTACAGGGACGTTAGGGCAGACAGGGTCAGCCCTAGTAAGTCTAGGGGTCACCGTCTCCTTCTTGTGCCCTTAGCAGTAGGGACCCCTTATTCCCCCCCCCCCCGTCGTTATCCTACGCTGGGTGTCTTCCCCACTCCCAGCGTGACAAAACCGCTCCCCTTGCGTGATTGTGTGAGGCACAACCGCTATAGAAGCGTGTAACCGACTGCTGCAGGCCCAAAGGTCAATAAATCCTTGAAGATAGAGGTAAGATAAGGGTTCTATTGTGCTGCCGGAAAAAATCAGGATCCCTAATCTACGTGAAAAGTTTCATTAGGTCAACACATTTCGAAGCTGACCGCTTCCATAGTTGTCTGTCCTGATGATGAAGCTTTTAGCTTCGAAACGCGTTGACCTAATGAAACTTCGTACATAGATGATGGACTCCTGACTTATTCCGGCAGCGCAATAGAACCATTTTCTTGCCTCTATCTTCAAGAATGTATCTATCTTTAGGCCTTAGTGGTTGTGTGTTTTCTTGCCCCTGTCTTCAAGAAAACAAAGAGTGCTCAACCTAAACATTGATGGGATTTAGGATTGTTAATTGTTAATTGATAATAAACTATTGACTATTTTTTGAAGCTTCTTACATTGCAGCATTTTTACCCACAACTGCCTAAAACTTTTGCACATTATGCTTGTGCATAGCAGTATAGAATTAGTACCAAAAGTCAGTATAGTAATGAAATTCTTTTTTGCCGGAGATACACAGGAACAGATTGTTATTCAGTGGTTGTTTTGCACCAAACCCATTGCTAAACCTGTATAAGTCCCTCAATCACCCCCAGTGGCGTAACTACAGCGGGTGCAGGGAGTGGCCCAGGTGTTTGACCTATTGAAAAAGACTAATGGTATTAAAGATTTGCAAAAATTGAGGGCCCCCGTTGATTATTTTGCTTTGGGACCCCTGAGCTTCAAGGTATGCCATTGATCATTGCCCTTCTGCAAGTGTCGAATAATGTACACTCTGTATTCGCCCATTGCCATATATATAAAAGTACGGGGGACTGAGGCATCTATTTAGAAAACGTGAAATTTGAGCGACTGCCCAAAAAACAACTAATTTTCCCATTTTGGATCTTATATCTCGGCATCTCGTGCACCAGTTGATGTCTGATAAGGGGACATACAGTCTGTTCTTGTACAATGATACAAATCAAAAACAAATAATTTTTAATTGACTTTGACAAAGACGATCCCGCAGCGCACAGGTTACAAGGTTAATGATTAGAGGACAAAGCTTTCACAAAGAGGATGGAGCCCTGGTCCTATATAAAGTCATCTATGACACTGGAGAGTCCTGCAAGGTCTGGAGGATCCCAAGACACCGTGAGTACAGAGATGTCTAACATAATAGATACTTTTCACATTTACAATAATGTTCAGTCTGAGACATTTTCATGCTTT
Source organism: Allobates femoralis (assembly GCA_033576535.1). Classification (NCBI taxonomy): domain Eukaryota; kingdom Metazoa; phylum Chordata; class Amphibia; order Anura; family Aromobatidae; genus Allobates; species Allobates femoralis. The sequence goes on from JARQOC010000012.1 coordinate 12,341,057, forward strand.
TCTTAATATTGTATCCTCAATATTAACAGTTCAGTGGAACCTTGATTTATGAGCATAATCTGTTGGGGAATGTGCTTGCAAATCAAATTGCTTGTATATCAAAGCTAATTTTCCCATAAGAAATAATTGAAACACAGACGATTCGTTCCACAACCCAAAAATATTTACTGTATTCATAAATATGTACTTACAGAACTGTAAAATGATTACATCTTCATATCCTCTTGCAGCCCTCATCATCCCCATGCAGCCTCCAGTATCATCATCATCCTCTTTCAGCCCCCAATATCCCCCTGCAGCCTCCATCATCCCCTTACAGCCCTCAATGTCCACTTGCAGCCTCCATCATCCCCATGCAGCCTTCAATATTCCCATCATCCCGTTGCAGCCCCCAATGTCCCCTTGCAGGCCGCATCATCCCCATGCAGCCCCCAATATCCCCATCATCCCCCTGCAGCCCCCAATATCCCTTTGCAGCCCCCATCATCCCCATGCAGCCTCCAATATCCCCATCATTTCGTTGCGGCCCCCAATGTCCCCTTGCAGCCCCCATAATTCCCATGCAGCACATCCCCTTGCAGCCCCCAATATCCCTTTGCAGCCCTCATCATCCCCATGCAGCGTACATCATCCCCTTACAGCCCTCAATATCCCTTTGCAGCCCCCATCATCCCCATGTAGCCCCCAATATCCCCATCATCCCCCTGCAGCCCCTATCATCCCCATGCAACCCCCAACATCCCCATCATCCACCTGCAGCCCCCATAATCCATCTGCAACCCCCATCATCTCTTTGCAGCTCCCAATATCCCCATGATCCCCTTGGAGATCCCAATATCCCCTTGCAGCCCTTCATCACCCAATGCAGCCCACATCATCCCCTTGCAGACCCCAATATCCTCTTGCAGCCCCCATCATTCCCCTGCAGCCCCCATCATCCCTATTATCCCCCTGCAGCCCCCAATCTCCCCATTAAAACAAACAAATAACTAAAAAGATGAGGAAACAAAAGCGCAGTAGGGCCTTATCTTTATAAATATTGAAAAAAATGACAAATATTGCTGCTCACCCCAGTCAGTTGTGGGACCCCCGACCAGTATAGTACAGCTGCCGCAAGATCCACACTCCCCATGCACAGTGGTATTATAATTTGATCCTGATGGACCGTGATTTTATGATCTGTGCCAACTGTACAATGAAAAGGACCACAAATGATCAAAGAGTAATGGTACTTTATTCTACACGTTTCAGAGTATATCCCTGCTCTTTCCTCAGGAATGTAACCATGATCATGATCATTTGTCATTTGTGGTCCACTTCATTATACAGTTAGTGCAGATCGTAAAAATACCATCCAATAGAACACTCACACACTCTCACACACTCTCACTCACACACTCTCACTCACACACTCTCACTCACACACTCTCACTCACACACTCTCATCAATCTGTGCTGTTTTCCGGGCCGCCGTGCTCTGCATTGAGCTCTCTCAGTCGCCGTGCATGTACAAGAAGTCACAGGCCAATTGGCCAGCGCCTCTCGTACTTGTACAGTAGCTGAGAGAGCTCAGAGAGGTGGGAGGACAGTAGTAGTGGGCAGTGGTGGGCAGACAGCAGCACTCTGTGCTCTCTCTGTTGCTGTACAAGTACGGGAAGCCGCCAGCAGCAGAGAGACACTGTCATTCCATGCCTGATGAAGAGACATAAGCAGTCTCCAGAGCTCGCTTTCTAACATCAATTACCTTCTTTCTGTTAGCCATTAAAAGGTATCACAACTACAAGATTACTATTTCGTTTCTCCCACTGAGAGCAAGCAATGGGCAGTGATCCAGGGAATTAGTCTGATTGCCGTATCTGGAGTCAGGAAGGAATTTTTTCCCCAATGTGGAGCTTAGTGTTGCCACATGGTTTTTTTTGCCTTCCTCTGGATCAACATGTTAGGCTATGGGGGGAACTAGATGGACTTAAAGTCTTCCTTCAACCTTAAAAACTATGTTACTATGTTACTATGTTAATAGTTATTGTAGTAGCCTATTTTATCTAAAGAGTATTTGTTTCTTTGAACGTCGCTTGTCTATTAGTAGGAAATATTCAATTATCCAGCAGTGTCAATTGCAATGTACCAATAGGAGATAGCTATTAGGTTTTCATATTTTATTGGGAAACTGTGGACGGTATATAGATGATATATACAGTAAACAATATCAATTTTTATTACTTACATTCAGCTTATTCTCACTCAGTGAAATGTTTCTTTGTCTTACAGAAATATGAGGGTCTTTATGTTTTTGGGTGTGGCTTTACTCTTTACATTGGCTTTGGCTGATCATCAAGAGGGCCATCAAGGCAAGGATGACGGCCATGACCATGACCACAAAGATGGCCATCATAAGAAAGGGGAACATCATCACAAAGATCAACACCATCACCATAATGAGTCCTTGCCCGTCCACAAGATAGCTCCATACAATTCCAAGTTCTCCTTTGACCTGTTTCGGCAGGTGGCTCTAGATCATCCTTCTGAGAACATTGTCTTCTCCCCGGTCAGTATTTTGACTGCATTTGGTTTCCTGTCTCTTGGTGCTAAGGGTCAGACCCACTCACAGATTACTGAAGGAATCGGTTTCAACACTTCTGAGATCCTAGAAGAAGACATCCATGAAGGTTTCCACCATCTTCTGCTTCTCCTGAATGACGTGGACAGGGAGCTGCAGCTCAGCGGTGGGAACGCGCTCTTCATCTCCCAGGAACATAAGATTCTCCCGACATTCTTAGATAAAGCCAAGAAGTTCTACCACTCCGAGGCGTTCTCCACTGACTTCAAGACCAGCGAAGAAGCTAAAAATCAGATTAATGGTTATGTGAACAAGAACACTAATGGCAAGATCCCCGAGCTGCTGGACAGTGTAGACAAGGAGGCCATCTTTGTCCTCATCAACTACATTTATTTTAAAGGTAATCCTTACATTATAAAACATAGATTGCATGACGTCACCCTCAGTATTGCTATAGGGATTAATATGTGGAAAAAATATGACTTTCGTAAGCAGTATTGACGGGCCAGAATGTGTCTCTTGGGTGTTGGCCATGGATTGTTGCACAAGTAGATGAGCAAAGCTTTAATGGGTGTAAATAGGATCGGTCATATAATGTCTCAGCTCGGCCATTATCAGTCCATATGATAACATAACACAATGCCAGAATAACATATTACTATTGTTTTTTCTTCATTTCTTTACAGCAAAATGGGAAAATCCATTTCAAATGGACTTGACAAAGGAGGGAGATTTTCACGTCAATGAGAACACAACTGTGAAGGTGCCGTTCATGTCCCGGACTGGATATTACAAGGCGGCCTTCACCGATGAGGTCACCATGGTCTCCGTACCCTACAAAGGAGATGCAAATGCCTTATTCATCATGCCAAAGGAGGGGAAGTTATCCGAGATTGAACAGAATTTTAATTATGATTCAGTCGATAAGTGGAAGAAATTAATGAACAACAGGTGAGGAAGCGTTTACTTATCTACATAAAAATAAAAAATAGCAAACACTTCTTATTCATTTTTTATCCAAATATTATATCAATCCTAGTTATTTATTTTTCTCATTTTCATGATGATGACATAAGAGAATTCTCTTATCTAATATTGAGAGGAAGTTGCATCCACATTCAGCCATTTTGGAGTCTATGGACGATGGTCCTTAGTCAGCCGGTCACCCACTATAAACATGTGCACGACCTCTTCCCTGCCTTCTTCTTTCTCCTATTTGGTCCTTCTTGCATATTTATCTCTTATATTTTATTTATTTATTTATTTATTTAACTGTTGCTATAACTTTGCTCCTTTTCACTTTATACAGATTGATCAACTTATCCCTCCCAAAATTCTCTATCTCCGGCACTGTCGACCTGAAACAGACATTAAACAAATTGGGCGTGGTAGACGTCTTCTCAGACAAAGCTGATCTTTCTGGTATTGTGGAAGGCAATGCAAAGCTTTCTAAGGTAAGCCTTATCTGTCTAGTCAAGATAATTGAACCGATTGTTACTGAATCATAATGTGTCCAAAATTTCCCAAATTTGGCAAAATTAAAATGATGAAAAATTAGATTTGTGCAAAGTCGGCAAAAGAGCGTCCGGTGCGGCAACATTTCACTGGATTCCTATGTCCAGAGACGGGTTAAAAATGTAAAAAATATCGTGCTCATTTCACCCCTTGCCTGTCCCTAACCTCCCTGCTGGTCCTGTGCTGTCTTCCCACGGGTCCCGCTCTGACTCCCGATTCCTCTACGCTCTTAGTTCGTGCATCCAGAACCAGGCCTACTCCAACACATGTTCTGACATCAAGACATTGACACTGCATAATGTTAAAGCAAGTCAGGAAAATTCCAATTTTTAAAGATTTGCTCATCTCTACTATTTGTCTCATTGCAGAAGATATAGAATCCCACTGTGGCACCCCTGTGGGGGGGATTGCCCCAGGACCCATCGGTGCAGGGAGGGATGTACACCTTGGCACACACAGCATGCAACACCTTCCACCCCAGACCTGGAGGGGGAGCTCCACTGGCTGTCCTTAAGCCAGATCCTTTTCCATATTTGAAGCCTATTTTGTCTTCTTGACCGATCTCATAAATATTAGAGATGTAATGAAGATTAGTGCGTGGCACAACTACAGCAGACAAGAGGATTCGTGTAAGGGGAAAGAATAATACAGACCTAAGTCATAGAGAAAGAGGGACATAAGAGCGTTACAGTTTCACACGTTGTCTCAATGAACACTGGAGAAATGATTATCTGAGAACCAAATTTCCTGGCGATATTTGGCGACATTAACTTTCAAAGATTGTTCAGCTTTAATACTTATCTGTTGACTTTTCTCTACCTTATGTCTAGGTACCAATTATGTTAATAAGCTTCTTTTTCTCCACCTCCACAGGCCGTCCATAAAGCTGTACTCAATGTAGATGAGAAGGGGACGGAGGCGGCCGGCTCTACCGCACTTGAGGCCGTCCCCATGATGCTCCCACCTCGCATTAAATTTAACCGTCCCTTTATTTTAACATCATATGACTCCAAAACCAAGAGCAATCTCTTTGCCGGAAGAATCGTCAACCCCCAACAATGATTCTCTGAAAAACTTTCCTTTCAATAAAATGTTATATTTTATCGGTGTTGTCATTTATTTTATAGTACTGTAATGGTACCTTCACACGCCGCAATCTCGGCTGGCGATATCAGGCGATCTAATGTGCGCATGCACGTTTTTCATGGTCGCCTCAGATCGCCGATGGTGGTATTACACGCCGCAATCTCGCCCTGAAATAAAGGTGATGTGTCGCACCGGAAATCGCCTCACCCACAGCGGAATCAATCCAGTGGAATTCCCTCGCCGCTTCACATGCTGCAATCCCAAAGGCAATGTGGGCGTACATGTTCAGCGCCCTGAGGACATAGGACATAGGCGTGCTGCAGCAGTCAACACCGTGCCCCATATGTGCTCATTGGACAACGCAACAGCGTTACGATTGGTCAGCCTGCTCTGGTAGGCCGGCTAATACATGACTTGTGTGCCGCTGGACGGACATTTCTTCAAATATGGCGCCCTAAGAACTGACAGCCAATGGGAACACAGTAGCCCACACCAATCATCGCAGACGGGGCGTGGACTCCAGCACGCTGTGGCACGCCTATGGGAAATCAATAGTCAACGCACATTCCATCACTATCACCCTATCACACGCCAAAACATGGAAATATCGCCATCATGATTGAGGCTGACTTCAGAGCAGTGCTCAGGAATCAGGCGAGAGGCGAGAGGCGATTTATCGCTGCGAAATTCCCCAATCATACGCCGCAACTGTGAGGCAATTTCACGGCGATTGCTCCGGGGCGACATGTTGCATTCCTGATGCCGACGAGTGTGTGTGATTTGTGCGCAGGCATACGCCTGCGTACAAATCACACAGGCAAATGAATGGGAGCGCACGGTTAGCGCAGTCAAGCGCACCACCGTGCGCTCCCATTATAAACATAGGGGCTTGCGGTGCCTGCGCTCACATGGAGGATCCCCTCCGCATAACGCTGCGGAGGGGGACGCCACTGTGAAGGTACCCTTATATTTTTGTACATAGGGGCAGTATTATAGAAATTATATTCTTGTATATAGGGGCAGAATTATAGTAGTTATATTCTTGTATATAGAGGCAGTATTATAGTAGTTATATTCTTGTATATAGGAGCAGTATTATAGTAGTTATATTCTTGTATATAGGAGCAGTATTATAGTAGTTATATTCTTGTACATAGGAGCAGTGTTATAGTAGATATATTCTTGTATATAGGAGCAGTATTATAGTAGTTATATTCTTGTACATAGGAGCAGTATTATAGTAGTTATATTCTTTGTACATAGGGGCAGTATTATAGTAGTTATATTCTTGTACATAGGAGCAGTATTACAGTAGTTATATTCTTGTATATAGGAGCAGTGTTATAGTAGTTATATTCTTGTATATAGGGGGCAGTATTATAGTAGTTATATTCTTGTATATAGGAGCAGTATTATAGTAGTTATATTCTTGTACATAGTGGCAGTATAATAGTAGTTATATTCTTGTACATAGGAGCAGTATTATAGTAGTTATATTCTTGTATATAGGAGCAGTATTATAGTAGTTATATTCTTGTACATAGGAGCAGTATTATAGTAGTTATATTCTTGTATATAGGGCAGTATTATAGTGTTATATTCTTGTATATAGGAGCAGTATTATAGTAGTTATTATTCTTGTAATAGAGCAGTATTATAGTAGTTATATTCTGTCATATAGTGGAGCAGTATTATAGTAGTTATATTCTTGTACATAGGGGCAGTATTATAGTAGTTTATTCTTGTAAAGGCAGTATTATAGTGTTATTCTTGTATATAGGGGCAGTATTATAGTAGTTATATTCTTGTACATAGGAGCAGTATTATAGTAGTTATATTCTTGTATATAGGAGCAGTATTATAGTAGTTATATTCTTGTACATAGGAGCAGTATTATAGTAGTTTATATTCTTGTATATAGGAGCGTATTATAGTAGTTATATTCTTGTATATAGGGCAGTATTATAGTAGTTATATTCTTGTAATAGGAGCAGTATTATAGTAGTTATATTCTTGTATATAGGAGCCGTATTATAGTGTTATATTCTTGTACATAGGAGCAGTATTATAGTAGTTAATTCTTGTATATAGGAGCGTATTATAGTATTATATTCTTGTACATAGGAGCAGTATTATAGTAGTTATATTCTTGTAATAGGGGCAGTATTATAGTAGTTATATTCTTGTCATAGGAGCAGTATTATAGTAGTTATATTCTTGTACATAGGAGCAGTATTATAGTAGTTATATTCTTGTATATAGGAGCAGTATTATAGTAGTTATATTCTTGTACATAGGAGCAGTATTATAGTAGTTATATTCTTGTATATAGGAGCAGTATTATAGTAGTTATATTCTTGTAATAGGAGCAGTATTATAGTAGTTATATTCTTGTACATAGGAGCAGTATTATAGTAGTTATATTCTTGTATATAGGAGCAGTATTATAGTAGTTATATTCTGTATATAGGAGCAGTATTATAGTAGTTATATTCTTGTATATAGGGCAGTATTTATAGTAGTTATATTCTTGTATATAGGGCAGTATTATAGTAGTTATATTCTTGTAATAGGGCAGTATTATAGTAGTTATATTCTTGTAATAGGGGCAGTATTATAGTAGTTATATTCTTGTACATAGGAGCAGTATTATAGTAGTTATATTCTTGTAATAGGAGCAGTATTATAGTAGTTATATTCTTGTACATAGGAGCAGTATTATAGTAGTTATATTCTTGTATATAGGAGCAGTATTATATAGTTATATTCTTGTATATAGGAGCAGTATTATAGTAGTTATATTCTTGTACATAGAGCAGTATTATAGTAGTTATATTCTTGTATATAGGAGCAGTATTATAGTAGTTATATTCTTGTACATAGGAGCAGTATTATAGTAGTTATATTCTTGTATATAGGAGCAGTATTATAGTAGTTATATTCTTGTATATAGGAGCAGTATTATAGTAGTTATATTCTTGTAATAGAGCAGTATTATATATTATATTCTTGTATAGAGCGTTTAGTAGTTATATCTTGTACATAGGAGCAGTATTATAGTAGTTATATTCTTGTACATAGGGCAGTATTATAGTAGTTATATTCTTGTACATAGGGGCAGTATTATAGTAGTTATATTCTTGTATATAGGGCAGTATTATAGTAGTTATATTCTTGTATAAGGGGCAGTATTATAGTAGTTATATTTTGTACATAGGGCAGTATTATAGTAGTTATATTTTGTATATAGGAGCAGTATTATAGTAGTTATATTCTTGTACTTAGGAGCAGTATTATAGTAGTTATATTCTTGTATATAGGACAGTATTATAGTAGTTATATTCTTGTAATAGGGCAGTATTATAGTAGTTTATTCTTGTACATAGGGCAGTATTATAGTAGTTATATTCTTGTATATAGGGCAGTATTATAGTAGTTATATTCTTGTACATAGGAGCAGTATTATAGTAGTTATATTCTTGTATATAGGAGCGTATTATAGTGTTATATTCTTGTACATAGGAGCAGTATTATAGTAGTTATATTCTAGTTAATTCTTGTATATAGGAGCCGTATTATAGTAGTTATATTCTTGTAATAGGAGCAGTATTATAGTAGTTATATTCTTGTATAAGGAGCAGTATTATAGTAGTTATATTCTTGTACATAGGAGCAGTATTATAGTAGTTATATTCTTGTAATAAGGGCAGTATTATATAATTATATTCTTGTATATAGGGCAGTATTATAGTGGTTATTCTTGTACATAGGGGCAGTATTATAGTAGTTATATTCTTGTATATAGGAGCAGTATTATAGTAGTTATATTCTTGTACATAGGAGCAGTATTATAGTAGTTATATTCTTGTATATAGGAGCATATTATAGTAGTTATATTCTTGTATATAGGAGCAGTATTATAGTAGTTATATTCTTGTAATAGGAGCAGTATTATAGTAGTTATATTCTTGTATATAGGGCAGTATTATAGTAGTTATATTCTTGTATATAGGGCAGTATTATAGTAGTTATATTCTTGTATATAGGGCAGTATTATAGTAGTTATATTCTTGTACATAGGGCAGTATTATAGTAGTTATATTCTTGTACATAGGAGCAGTATTATAGTAGTTATATTCTTGTATATAGGGGCAGTATTATAGTAGTTATATTCTTGTATATAGGGCAGTATTATAGTAGTTATATTCTTGTACATAGGGGCAGTATTATAGTAGTTATATTCTTGTACATAGGAGCAGTATTATAGTAGTTATATTCTGTATATAGGAGCAGTATTATAGTAGTTATATTCTTGTACATAGAGCAGTATTATAGTAGTTATATTCTTGTATATAGGGAGCAGTATTATAGTAGTTATATTCTTGTACATAGGGCAGTATTATAGTAGTTATATTCTTGTAATAGGGCAGTATTATAGTAGTTATATTCTTGTATATAGGGGCAGTATTATAGTAGTTATATTCTTGTACATAGGGCAGTATTATAGTAGTTATATTCTTGTACATAGGGCAGTATTATAGTAGTTATATTCTTGTATATAGGGCAGTATTATAGTAGTTATATTCTTGTACATAGAGGCAGTATTATAGTAGTTATATTTGTACTAGGCAGTATTATAGTAGTTATATTCTTGTATATAGAGGGCAGTATTATAGTAGTTATATTCTTGTAATATGAGCAGTATTATAGTAGTTATATTCTTGTATATAGGAGCAGTTTTATAGTAGTTATATTCTTGTACATAGGGGCAGTATTATAGTAGTTATATTCTTGTACATAGGGCAGTATTATAGTAGTTATATTCTTGTAATAGGAGCAGTATTATAGTAGTTATATTCTTGTACATAGGAGCAGTATTATAGTAGTTATATTCTTGTAATAGGAGCAGTATTATAGTAGTTATATTCTTGTATATAGGAGCAGTAATTATATAGTTATATTCTAGTTTATTCGTATAGGAGCAGTATTATAGTAGTTATATTCTTGATATATAGGGGCAGTATTATAGTAGTTATATTCTTGTAATAGGGCAGTATTATAGTAGTTATATTCTTGTATATAGGAGCCGTATTATAGTAGTTATATTCTTGTACATAGGAGCAGTATTATAGTAGTTATATTCTTGTATATGGAGCCGTATTATAGTAGTTAATATTCTTGTACATAGGAGCAGTATTATAGTAGTTATATTCTTGTATATAGGAGCGTATTATAGTAGTTATATTCTTGTACATAGAGCAGTATTATAGTAGTTATATTCTTGAATAGGAGCAGTATTATAGTAGTTATATTCTTGTATATAGGAGCCGTATTATAGTAGTTATATTCTTGTACATAGGAGCAGTATTATAGTAGTTATATTCTTGTATATAGGAGCCGTATTATAGTAGTTATATTCTTGTACATAGGAGCAGTATTATAGTAGTTATATTCTTGTATATAGGAGCAGTATTATGTAGTTATATTCTTGTATATAGGAGCATATTATAGTAGTTATATTCTTGTATATAGGGCAGTATTATAGTAGTTATATTCTTGTATATAGGGGCAGTATTATAGTAGTTATATTCTTGTATATAAGGGCAGTATTATAGTAGTTATATTCTTGTACATAGGGCAGTATTATAGTAGTTATATTCTTGTACATAGGAGCAGTATTATAGTAGTTATATTCCTGTATATAGGAGCAGTATTATAGTAGTTATATTCTTGTACATAGGAGCAGTATTATAGTAGTTATATTCTTGTAATAGGGCAGTATTATAATAGTTATATTCTTGTATATAGGAGCAGTATTATAGTAGTTATATTCTTGTACATAGGAGTAGTATTATAGTAGTTATATTCTTGTATATAGGAGCCGTATTATAGTAGTTATATTCTTGTACATAGGAGCAGTATTATAGTAGTTATATTCTTGTATATAGGGCAGTATTATAGTAGTTATATTCTTGTATATAGGAGCAGTATTATAGTAGTTATATTCTTGTATATAAGGGCAGTATTATAGTAGTTTATATTCTTGAATATAGGAGCAGTATTATAGTAGTTATATTCTTGCATATAGGGGCAGTATTATAATAGTTATATTCTTGTATATAGGAGCAGTATTATAGTAGTTATATTCTTGTACATAGGAGCAGTATTATAGTAGTTATATTCTTGACTATAGGAGCAGTATTATAGTAGTTATATTCTTGTATATAGGAGCAGTATTATAGTAGTTATATTCTTGTATATAAGGGCAGTATTATAGTAGTTATATTCTTGTACATAGGGGCAGTATTATAGTAGTTATATTCTTGTACATAGTGGCAGTATAATAGTAGTTTATTTCTTGTACATAGGGGCAGTATTATAGTAGTTATATTCTTGTATATAGGGGCAGTATTATAGTAGTTATATTCTTGTACATAGGGGCAGTATTATAGTAGTTATATTTTGTACATAGGAGCAGTATTATAGTAGTTATATATTCCTGTATATAGGAGCAGTATTATAGTAGTTATATTCTTGTATATGAGCAGTATTATAGTAGTTATATTCTTGTATATAGTAACAGTATTATAGTAGTTATATTCTTGTACATAGGGGCAGTATTATAGTAGTTGTATTCTTGTACATAGGGCATTATTATAGTAGTTATATTCTTGTATATAGGGGCAGTATTATAGTAGTTATATTCTTGTACATAGGAGCAGTATTATAGTAGTTATATTCTTGTACATAGGAGCAGTATTATAGTAGTTATATTCTTGTATATAGGAGCAGTATTATAGTCGTTATATTCTTGTACATAGGAGCAGTATTATAGTAGTTATATTCTAGTTATATTCTTGTATATAGGAGCCGTATTATAGTAGTTATATTCTTGTATATAGGGGCAGTATTATAGTAGTTATATTCTTGTATATAGGAGCAGTATTATAGTAGTTATATTCTTGTATATAGGGGCAGTATTATAATAGTTATATTCTTGTATATAGGAGCAGTATTATAGTGGTTATATTCTTGTACATAGGAGCATTATTATAGTAGTTATATTCTTGTATATAGGGGCAGTATTATAATAGTTATATTCTTGTATATAGGAGCAGTATTATAGTAGTTATATTCTTGTACATAGGAGCAGTATTATAGTAGTTATATTCCTGTATATAGGAGCAGTATTATAGTAGTTATATTCTTGTACATAGGGGCAGTATTATAGTAGTTATATTCTTGTATATAAGGGCAGTATTATAGTAGTTATATTCTTGAATATAGGAGCAGTATTATAGTAGTTATATTCTTGCATATAGGGGCAGTATTATAATAGTTATATTCTTGTATATAGGAGCAGTATTATAGTAGTTATATTCTTGTACATAGGAGCAGTATTATAGTAGTTATATTCTTGACTATAGGAGCAGTATTATAGTAGTTATATTCTTGTATATAGGGGCAGTATTATAGTAGTTATTTTCTTGTACATAGGGGCAGTATTATAGTAGTTATATTCTTGTACATGGGAGCAGTATTATAGTAGTTATATTCTTGTACATAGGAGCAGTATTATAGGAGTTATATTCTTGTACATAGGGGCAGTATTATAGTAGTTATATTCTTGTATATAGGAGCAGTATTATAGTAGTTATATTCTTGTATATAGGAGCAGTATTATAGTAGTTATATTCTTGTACACAGGGGCAGTATTATAGTAGTTATAGTATTGTATATAGGAGCAGTATTATAGTAGTTATATTCTTGTATATAGGGGCAGTATTATAGTAGTTATATTCTTGTATATGGGGGCAGTATTATAGTAGTTATATTCTTGTATATAGGGGCAGTATTATAGTAGTTATATTCTTGTACATAGGAGCAGTATTATAGTAGTTATATTCTTGTACATAGGGGCAGTATTATAGTAGTTATATTCTTGTACATAGGGGTAGTATTATAGTAGTTATATTCTTGTACATAGGAGCAGTATTATAGTAGTTATATTCCTGTACACAGAGGCAGTATTATAGTAGTTATATTCTTGTATATAGGAGCAGTATTATAGTAGTTATATTCTTGTATATAGGGGCAGTATTATAGTAGTTATATTCTTGTATATAGGGGCAGTATTATAGTAGTTATATTCTTGTATATAGGAGCAGTATTATAGTAGTTATATTCTTGTATATAGGAGCAGTATTATAGTAGTTATATTCTTGTATATAGGGGCAGTATTATAGTAGTTATATTCTTGTACACAGAGGCAGTATTATAGTAGTTATAGTACATATATTCTTGTACATAGGGGGCATTCTCAACCTACTCTATGTTTTTATATATATACCTTGTACCATTGCGGCCTCCTGAATACATTAAAAGTAAGACCACGTAAGAAACACGTAACTGAATTGCTCAAATGAAGCCAGAAGGGCAAGTGCAGATAAAGGCAGACCAGGCTTGGATGTGGCACCCTGTCACCTGTTGGGCACCACAGAACTTCATAGGGCATGAATGGAGCTAACAGCAAGCATCACTCAACAATACTTACAACACCTTAGGACACCTGGTTTCACCCCGAGCCTCTAGGGGGAGCTCCACTGGTCACTTTGAGCCAGTTCCCCCTATAAATAGGGTCTTGGAGGGAGAAACTTCAGAGTGTGGAGACGCTAGGAGAGCTGCAGGTTGTGTGTGATCTCTGGCATTTGAAAACAGCAGAAAGAGACATGACATATTAGAAAATAACATATTATTGGAACAGTGTACAGACAAAAGGAAGTTAAAATCATTTAAAAATTGGTAATGAAACCAGACAAGGGCACCTTTATATATGACAAATGTCAGATCAAACAAGTTAATTGCAGCAATTTAAACATCAGCATAGACAGTCAAGAATAAATAAATAAATCAGAATCCGGCGGGGCTCATAATTTAATGTATAGGAAACATAGGAGGTCACTCCTAGGTCAGGGGATCAATCAATCTGGAATTGAGAGTATTTCACTTCAGTTAGGAGTATAGTCTCTCTGAGCTTTACAATGAGTATACCACTATCTATGAGGGTTCACAAGACCTCTTACATGAATCTACCACTATATAGCCAGAGAAACAAAACTCAAGGTTAAAACACCCTGTTAAATAATCACGTATATATATATATATATATATATATATATATATATATATATATAGTGAGAGTACACCCTGTTGTGGACCCCTCAGTAGAGTAACTATTAACAAGTAAACAATATTACCAGAGGTTCATGGTGATACCGGGGTCTACAGTGTATACGCCTGTTAATGAGTGACCAACAAGTCCCTAGTACAATCAGTATGAACTGTCAAATAAATCTGTGAGGCTGCAATTAACAACTGGCATCACTGGTATCTATCACTTCAATATCCTCACACACAGCATATTATCATTGCAAAAGCCCTGATCATAGTATTTCACATTGCATATTTTTGCACATCAATCTATCAGGGCTGTGCTTTCCTCAGGACGAAGCTGCACAGGAGGCAGCGATACCGGTGGGGTCCTTCCCCACTCGGGCACCTGTATCACAGACTGGTAATCTCCCTCCTTCTCACTCTCCTCTCCCCCTATCCTTCTGACCAACTGGTCAGTACACAGCAGTTGCTTACTGAATGCAAAGCTATTGTTATGGCATTCATGTGTAGCAGGAAAGCACAGCCCTGATAGATTGATGTGCAATAATATGCATGTGTTTTCATGTGTTGTTTTAATGACATGGTGATCACCCACCTTTTTAATTAAATAGAACCTTGTGGTGCTCCTCTTTCTCCTAATTATCTCTGGCATTTGAGACACACACTAGGCCCAATCAGCCTATCTAGCAAGTGAGGAGACCCTTGCAATTGGGGTAATAGGAAAGGAGAGCACCTCTCAGGGACAACAGAGTTACCTTAACTCTCCCTCATCATCCAGTTACTGGAACCGAAGCTGTGAGAACTGCCAAGCCACCACAGAGAACCAGCACTTCTAACAGGAGGTTTAGCCACCTGTTCCACCTGAAGCACCTACCTACGAGAGCCCAGGGAAAAGTACTGATCCTGCTTAACCCCTTTTACAGTGCCCTCAGTGCTGCTAACCAGGTGAAATCCGTTCCATCGAACACACTGCCCGGTTCGGCTGGATTCCACATCCACCCGACCTTAGCACTAGAAGTACAGAGAGAAGGAAGGCTACACTAACTGCTTGCTGTGAACCTCCAGGAGTGTTGACTTCACTATCCCGGTCTGGCGTACCTGATTATTACCAGTAAAGGTACCTAAAAGACTCTGGAGTGTCTGTGTTTGATTCCTGGACTTAACAGCAGTATTACCGCAGCTGCCTCACAACATCTTGTGCAGCTCCTGGCTCCGGGGACTCCCGCTCATCCTGTGGGGAGCGTCCCATCTTGCTGCCTAAATCCCCTGGAGGCCTAGCAGCGCCGGTGAGATCACCGGAACACCCGCAGGTGGCGTCACGAAGACAATCAATCCCTTACTGTTCAGCCATCCCCCTATTGATCTGGACCACCGGTCCCCACAGTCGCAGGCGCAGTTCCGTGACAAGGAGAAGCAGACGCCTGTGACATGCAGAACCCGGCTACGGTGAGTCATGGACATGAGCAGCAAATGCTACAGACATCCGGACATTATCAGATCTGACCCTCACACTGCCAAACCAGCAACCATGAGTGAGGGTGGAGCAGACCCAGATAAATATGCAACAATCAAATAGAGCCTATGGGAAGGCTGGAGCTGCTGTGTGTGTGTACAGTGGCCTAGGTCATTCACAATAAAGACTGATAGAATGGAATACATAACCAAGCGCGCACAGCAAAATGTGGGGGTCAGCCACAAACCAATAACAAATAAAAAAGCCAAGAAGTCAGCTTTGCCTGTGGTTAGCATGCAGTACAAAAAGTGCATGTGCACATGTTAATTTCTAACTGTACTTTAAAACTGAAACATTTTGCAATCAAATGATAAATTCTTTGACCCACCCCACCGCTTCAAGGCATTTTCAGATGGGGCAGTCCTACTCTACTATTTTTATATGCTGTGCCATTATGGCCTCCTGAATGCATTAAAAGCAAGACAAAAGATGCAACTCCTGCATCTATTGTAGTTACTCCCCTCCTGCCATTTTTCTGCTTGGTAGTTCCTATGGTTTTGTGCATATTTAAGTCTCTTGGTCTTCTTTCCATATGACATATATAGTTTTTGGCATAATTGTACCATGAAGATGCATTTGGGCCAAACTACTTTGAATAGTACCTGGTGTAGATGGTCCCACTGGTCACTACCAGTTCTGAGCTGATGGCACTGCTAGACATTTTCTGATTTTGTTTTAAAGAAAGCATGATGTGTCTCATCTGCTGCACTAAGTTTCCTTGACCAACCACCGAATTTACTGTCCTGGCTGTTGTCCATTTCCTGGAGTCCTCTCTGCTGAGAAATACCCACAGCCACTTCTCCCTCATGTGATCCCACCAGGAGGCATCTGAAATCTATTCTGCAGCCGGACAACGACTCCCAACATCCAGTCGATGTCTTAAGAGCGAGGAGTCCTGGAAGTGATCATCCACAAAGCCCTGATCTGACATAGATGATGGACCCCTGACTTATTCCGGCAGCGCAATAGAACCATTTTCTTGACTCTATCTTCAAGAATGTATCTCTCTTTAGGCCTTAGCGGTTGTGCCTTTTCTTGCCTCTGTCTTCAAGGAAACAAAGAGTGGTCAACCTAAACCTTGATGGGATTTAGGATTGTTAATTGTTAATTGATAATAAACTATTGACTATTTTTTGAAGCTTCTTACATTGCAGCATTTTTACCCACAACTGCCTAAAACTTTTGCACAGTACATTATGCTTGTGCATAGCAGTATAGACAGGGGCGTAACTACAACAGACGCAGGGGTGGCGATCGCACCCGGGTCCCGGAGTACGGGGGACTGAGACATCTATTTAGAAAATGTGAAATTTGAGCGACTGCTCGAAAAAAAGTATTTTTCCCATTCTGGATCTTATATCTCGGCCTTTTGTGCACCGGTTGATGTAATGTATAAGGGGACACAGAGTCTGTTCTTGTATGTTGAGACAAATCAAATACAAATAACTTGTAATTGACTTTGGCAAAGTCGATCCCGCAGCGCACAGGTTACAGGGTTAATGATTAGAGGACAAAGCTTTCACAAGAGGATGGAGCCCTGGTCCTATATAAAGTCATCTGTGACACTGGAGAGTCCTGCAAGGTCTGGAGGATCCCGAGACACCGTGAGTACCCAGATGTCTAACATAATAGATGCTTTTCACATTTACAATAATGTTCAGTCTGAGACATTTTCATGCTTTTCTTAATATTGTATCCTCAATATTAACAGTTCAGTGGAACCTTGATTTATGAGCATAATCTGTTGGGGAGTGTGCTTGCAAATCAAATCACTTGTATATCAAAGCTAATTTTCCCATAAGAAATAATTGAAACACAGACGATTCGTTCCACAACCCAAAAATGTTTACTGTATTCATAAATATGTACTTACAGAACTGTAAAATTACTACATCCCCTTGTAGTCCCCAATATCCCCTTGCAGCCCTCATCATCCCCATGCAGCCCCCAATATCCCCCTGCAGCCTCCATCATCCCATTGCAACCCCCAATGTCCACTTGCAGCCCCCATCATTCCCGTGCAGCCTACAATATCCCCATCATCCCCCTGCAGCCCCCATGATCCCCATGTAGCCCCCACCATCTCCATCATACTATTGAAGCCCCCAATGTCAACTTGCAGCCCCCATCATCCCCATGCAGCCCACAATATCCCCATCATCCCCCTGCAGCCCCCATCATCCCCATGCAGCAGCCAACATCCCCAACAAACTTTTGCAGCCCCCAATGTCCACTTGCAGTCCATATCGTCCCTATGCAGCCTCCAATATCCCCATCATCCCGTTGCAGCCCCCAATGTCCACTTGCAGCCCCCATCATCCCTATGCAGCCCCCATCATCCCCATACAGCCCCCAATAGCCCCATCATCCCCCTGCAGCCACCATCATCCCCTTGCAGCAGCCAACATCCCCAACCAACTTTTGCAGCCCCCAATGTCCACTTGCAGCCCCCATCATCCCCATGCAGTGCACATCATCACTTTGCAGCCCTCAATATCCTTTTGCAGCCCCCATCATCCCTATGCAGCCCCCATCAACCCCATGCAGCCCCAAAATCCCCATCATCCCCCTGCAGCCCCCATCATCTCCATGCAGCCCCTAACATCCCCATCATACCTTTGCAGCCCCCAATGTCCACTTGGAGCCCCCATCATCCCCATGCAGCCTCCAATATCCCTATCATCCTGTTGCAGCCCCCATCATCCCTATGCAGTGCACATCATCCCCTTGCAGCCCCCAATATCCCTTTGCAGCCCCCATTATCCCCATGGAGCCCCCAATATCCCCATCATCCCCTGCAATCCCCCATCATCCCCATGCAGCCCCCAACATTCCCATCATACCTTTGCAGCCCCCAATGTCCACTTGCAGCCCCCATCATCCCCATGCAGGCTCCAATATCCCCATCATCCCATTGCGGCCCCCAATATCCCCTTGCAGCCTTCATCATTCCCATGCAGCACGCATTTTCCCCTTGCAGCCCCCAATATCCCTTTGACATCCCCCATCATCCCCATGCAGCCCCCAATATCCCCATCTTCCCCCTGCAGCCCCCATCATCCCCATGCAGCAGCCAATATCCCCAACAAACTTTTGCAGCCCCCAATGTCCACTTGCAGCCCCCATCATTCCCATGCAGCCTCCAATATCCCCATCATCCCGTTGCAGCCCCCAATGTCCACTTGCAGCCCCCATTATCCCCATGCAGCGCACATCATCCTCTTGCAGCCCTCAATATACTTTTGCAGCCCCCATCATCCCCATGCAGCCCCAATATCCCCATCATCCCCCTGCAGCCCCCATCATCTCCATGCAGCCCCCAAAATCCCCATCATACCTTTGCAGTCCCCAATGTCCACTTGCAGCCCCCATCATCCCTATGCAGCTCTCATCATCCCCATGCAGCCCCCATCATCCCCATGCAGCCTCCAATATCCCCATCATCCCGCTGCGGCCCCCAATGTCCCCTTGCAGCCCTCATCATTCCCATGCAGCACACATTATCCCCTTGCATCCCCCAATATCCCCATGCAGCCCCCAATATCCCCATCAATCCCTCGCCAGGCCCCATCATCCCCATGCAGCAGCCAACATCCCCAACCAACTTTTGCAGCCCCCAACGTCCACTTGCAGCCCCCATCGTCCCCATGTAGCCTCCAATATCCCCATCATCCCGTTGCAGCCCCCAATGTACCCTTGCAGCACCCATCATCCCCATGCAGCGCACATCATCCCCTTGCAGCCCTCAATATCCTTTTGCAGCCCCCATTAACCCCATGCAGCCCCAATTTCCCCATCCTCCCCCTGCAGCCCCCATCATCTCCAGGCAGCCCCCAACATCCCCATAATACCTTTGCAGCCCCCAATGTCCACTTGCAGCCCCATCATTCCCATGCAGTGCACATCATCCCCTTGCAGCCCCCATCATCCACATGGAGCATCCAATATCCCGATCATCCTCCTGCAATCCCCCATCATCCCCATGCAGCCCCCAACCTCCCCATCATACGTTTGCAGCCCCCAATGTCCACTTGCAGCCCCCATCATCCCCATGCAGCCTCCAATATCCCCATCACCTCTTTGCAGCCCCCAATGTCCCCTTGCAGTCCCATCATCCCCATGCAGCGCACATCATCCCCTTGCAGCCCCCAATATCCCTTTGCAGCCCTATCATCCCCATGCAGCCCCCAATATCCCCATCATCCACCTGTAGCCCCCATAATCCTCCTGCAACCCCAATCATCTCCGGCAGCCCCCAATATCCCCTTGCAGTCCCCATCATTCCCATACAGCTCCCAATATCCCCATCATCCCCTTGGAGATCCCAATATCCCCTTGCAGCCCTTCATCACCCTATGCAGTCCACATCATTGCCTTGCAGACCCCAATATCCTCTTGCAGCCCCCATCATTCCCCTGCAGCCCCGATCATCCCTATTATCCCCTTGCAGCCCCCAATATCCCCATTAAAACACACAAAACAAATATTAAAAAAAATGATAAATATTGCTGCTCACTCCAGTCAGTTGTTGGACCCCCAACCAGTATAGTACAGCTGCTGCAAGATCCACACTCCCCATGCACAGTGGTATGATAATTTGATCCTGATGGACTGTGTTTTTATGATCTGCGCTAACTGTACAATGAAATGGCGGCTGAGAGAGCTCAGAGCGGTGGGAGGACAGTGGTGGGCAGACAGCATCACTCTGTGCTCTCTCTGTGGCTGTACAAGTACGGGAAGCTTCCAGCAGCAGAGAGACACTGTCATTCCATGCCTGATGAAGAGACATAAGCAGTCTCCAGAGCTTGTTTTCTAACATCAATTACCTTCTTTCTGTTAGCCATTAAAAGGTATCACAACTACAAGATTACTATTTTGTTTCTCCCACTGAGAGCAATCAATAGTTATTGTAGTAGCCTATTTTATCTAAAGAGTATTTTTTTCTTTGAATGTCGCTTGTCTATTAGTAGGAAATATTCAATTATCCAGCAGTGTCAATTGCAATGAACCAAAAGGAGATAGCTATTAGGTTTTCATTAGTGATGAGCGAGTACTAAAATGCTCGGGTGCTCGAAGCTCGGGCCGAGCATCTCGAGATACTCGTATACTCGGCCCGAGTAACGAGCCCAATGTTATCCTATGGGAGACACGAGTATTTTTATGAAATGACTGCCGGCAGCATGTAGAAACCCTAAAAATATCACAAAAGTCTCAGAAGAGTGCTGAAATGACATGGCAACACCATGGGAAGACCCCTGGAAGCATTTCTCACTCAAAAGTCACAGCTGTGAACAATCTTGTCCGAGTTTCACGCCAATTTTACGGAGTCACCAGAAAACTTCCAAAATGACACCAAAATGAATATTGAGGGTGGAAATGTTAAGGGCACATACCCAATAGTGAGATACAGCTGGTGTATGTTACTTTTTGTGATTACATGAAAGATTTTACGTGAAAACATTGTGCGGCACTCCGATGTCCCTGACAAGAGACGTACAGGAAGGCCTGTCTTGACATATTGTGCCCATTTTGAGGAACTGGGTTTATTCTAGTATTTTCCTTTGCCAGGGCAGTCTAAAATTGGGAGGTTCACCAATGCCCCTGGATAGAGACGTGCATGAGGGCCTGTAAACCTGAAGTGCCCATTGTAAGGAAGTGGGTGTATTGGAGTATAGCCCTTTGGCAGGGCAGCCAAAAATTAGGAGGTTCAACAATGACCCATGCATACAGACATGCAGTAGGGCCTGTAAACCTCAAGTGGGTGTATTGTAGTATAGCCCTTTGGCAGGGCAGCCAAAAATTGGGAGGCTCCACATTGTCCCTGGATAGAGACGTGCAGGAGGGCCTGTAAACCTGAAGTGGGTGTATTGTAGTATAGCCCTTTGGCAGGGCAGCCAAAAATTAGGAGGTTCAACAATGACCCATGCATACAGACATGCAGTAGGGCCTGTAAACCTCAAGTGGGTGTATTGTAGTATAGCCCTTTGGCAGGGCAGCCAAAAATTGGGAGGCTCCACATTGTCCCTGGATAGAGACGTGCAGGAGGGCCTGTAAACCTGAAGTGGGTGTATTGTAGCCTAGCCCTTTGGCAGGGCAGCCAAAAATTGGGAGGTTCAACAATGACCCATGCATACACAGTTGCAGTAGGGCCTGTAAACCTCAAGTGGGTGTATTGTAGTATAGCCCTTTGGCAGGGCAGCCAAAAATTGGGAGGCTCCTCTTTGTCCCTGGATAGAGACGTGCAGGAGGGCCTCAAAACATTTTTCCCATTGAAAAGGAGCGGGTCTCCTGTCGTTGTAATGCCCATTCTAAAAGAATGGGCGAAAAAATTTACCACTGCGGGTATACCTGAAACAACAGCCTAACTATTGTAACGGTCATCATGGTGGCACATGAGGAGAAGGAGAAACAGTCCAACGATTAGGCAAAGTCCAGAATTGTGTACCCATGGGTGAGTGGAGGTAAATGGCAAATTCCCATAACAAAATTTAAATTCAGTTGTCATTTGTTGGTGGTGTGGTGAAGTCTGACCCAATCCAACCCTTGTTCATCTTGATCAGAGTCAGCCTGTCAGCATTTTCAGTTGACAGGCGGGTGCGTTTATCAGTAATGATTCCACCTGCAGCACTTAAAACACGCTCTGACAAAACGCTAGCGGCAGGGCAGGCCAGGACTTCCAAGACGTAGAGAGCCAATTCATGCCACGTGTCCAGCTTGGAGACCCAATAATTGTAAGGCACAGAGGAATCTCACAGTACAGTTGTTCTATCTGCAAGGTACTCCTTCAGCATCTGGCCAAACTTAGCATTTCTTGTGGCACTACCCCGCACCTCAGGGGCTGTGGTACGTGAGGGGCTGAGAAAACTGTCCCACATCGTAAAGACTGTTCCCCTACCTCTGGCGGATTGGACTTGTGCCCCTCTCGGCCGTACGCCTTGGTCGTCCACCGATTCCTGACCTATGCCGCTAGCGTTTTGTGAGGGGAATGATTTGCCTACTTCCGTGACTATGGCCTTCTGGAACTGCTGCATTTTGGCTGACCTCTCCACCTCAGGAATGAGAGACATAAAGTTCTCCTTGTAGCGTGGGTCTAACAGTGTTGCCAACCAGTACTGACTGTCGGCCAAGATGTTCTGAACGCGAGGGTCACGAGCCAGGCAGCTTACCATAAAGTCAGCCATGTGCGCCAGACAGGATATCCCTGAGGAAGACACTAGGACAGTGTTGAAATGCGTAGGAAAAGGAATAAATGGATGATTGATGCAACCTACATATGGTTTCCGGATCGTTTTCTTGGGATTTCAGCAGCGCGGACACTGATACACCATTTCCCCTGAGGTAACTTCAGGTTGAGCACATGGGCCATACATGGAACATGCGTCAGCTGGCCTCGCCTCAAAGCTGCCACCAGGTTCCGGACATTGTCACACACGACCTTTCCTGGCTTTAGGTTCAGAGGTTTGAGCCAGTGATCTGCCTGCTGTTTCAGAGCTGTCCACACCTCTTCTGCATTGTGGGGTTTGTCACCTATGCAGACTAGCTTCAGCACAGCCTGTTGCCGCTTTGCAGAGGCAGTGCTGCAGTGCTTCCAGCTTGGGACTGGTGTGGAGGGTACAGTGGATGAGGATGCGCAGGAGGAGGAGGCTAAAGAGCATGACATTCCGGAGCTGTAGAGTGTCGGTGAAACCCTGACAGAGGTAGGGCCTGCTATCCTTGGTGTGGGAAGGACGTGTTCCGTCCCTCGCTCAGACTTGGTCCCAGCCTCCACAATATTAATCCAGTGTGCCGTCAAGGAGATGTAGCGGCCTTGCCCACAAGCACTTGTCCACGTGTCTGTTGTTAGGTGGACTTTGGCTGAAACAGCGTTGTTCAGGGCACGTGTGATGCTTTGGGACACGAGGTTATGCAATCCGGGGACGGCACATCTGGAGAAATAGTGGCGGCTGGGGACCGAGTAACGTGGGTCAGCAGCCCCCATCAGGTCGCGGAATGCTTCCGTCTCCACCAGGCGGAAAGGTAACATTTTTAGCGCTATGAGTCGCGAAATGTGAGAATTGAAAAACAGTGGCATGTGGAGCGTTGGCAGCATATTTGCACCTGCGTTCATAGGTTTTCTGAATGGATAATTGAACGCTGCGCTGGGACAAGGACGTGCTTGATGGTGGTGTTATTTGTGCGTGGCCAACTTCTGGTGCAGGGACGGAGGCTTGTTCGCGGCCAGCATGGACAGGGGATTGGCTCGCCCGCACAACAGGCGAAGACGTAGCAGTGACATCAGCAAGCACCGCTCCTCGACTCTGTTGTACTTCCCACAAAGTCGGGTGCTTGGCTGACATGTGCCTGATCATGCTGGTGGTGGTCAGGCTGCTAGTTTTCGTACCCCTGCTGATACTGGCATGGCAGGTGTTGCAAATGGCCTTTTTAGAGTCATCTGGAGCCAACTTAAAAAACTCCCAGACTCGGGAAGACCTAACATTTGCACAGGCACCTTGAGTCGTGTTGTTGTTCCGGGGAACGGTTGCCTGCCTTCTGCCTGCGGTCACGACCCTGCTTGGTACTGCCTGTTGGGATGATACGCCTCCCTCCCCCTGTGCACTGCTGGCCTCGCTCTGCATATCCTCCTGCCATGTTGGGTCAGCTACTGGATCATTCACCATGTCGTCTTCCTCTTCCGCACCCTGATCCTCCTCCTGACTTCCTGGCAATTGTGTCTCATCATCGTCCACCCCTTGTTGAGACACATTGCCAACATTCCGTTCGTGAGAACGTGGCTGCTCAAATATTTGGGCATCTGTACATACCATCTCCTCATCACCCACTTCAAGAGGAGCTGCCGAGAGGCCAGATTCTGCGAATGGATACGTGAACAGCTTTTCCGAGTGTCCAACTGTGGGATCAGTAATGTCCGTGGACGTGTACTCGGCCTGGTGGTAAGAAGGAGGATCAGGTTGGGAAATGTGCGGTGCAGTATCACGGCTACTGACACTTGACCGTGTGGAAGACAGGGTGTTTGTGGAGGTGCCCATCTGACTTGAAGCATTATCCGCTATCCAAGTAACAACCTGTTGACACTGGTCTTGGTTCAAGAGCGGTGTACTACTGCGGGCCCCAAGAATTTGGGACAGGACGTGCGAGCGAGTAGATGTGCCACTTTGTTGTTGCGAAATTAGTGCTTGCACACAACCTCGGCCTCTGCCTGCACCACCATCACGTCCACTTCCTTGTTCTTTGCCAACGCCCTTGCCAACGCCCTTGCGCATTTTGCCTGTATACTGCGACAACAGTCAGATGACTGTTCAGGTCACAGGAGAGTAGGATTTAAGTCCCTAACCTGTATCAAGGTAGTAAGTACACCAGTCTGGTAACTATTCAGCTCACAGGAGAGTAGGATTTTAGTCCCTAACCTGTATCAAGGTAGTAAGTACACCAGTCTGGTGACTGTAATGGTCACAGGAGAGTAGGATTTTAGTCCCTAACCTGTATCAAGGTAGTAAGTACTGTTATGGTCACAGAAAAGCTTGGACTCCGATCTGGATCACCCTGCCTATATCCTCCTAGATTAGTCCTGAGAAGGACTGTTGTGGTCAGCAGCAGTTTGCAGCCCTGCTCCGGATCTACCTATGAGGGCCGTAAATCTGTCCCTAATCAGCAGCAGACACTCTCCCTACACTCACTGTCTGGATGCCTGTGTGCAGAGCACAGCGCGGCCGGTCTTATAAAGGCTCGGTCACGCTGTGCGGGCCGGCCAATCACTGCAATGCCACAACTAACAGGGCTGTGGCATTGCAGTGGTCTGCCAGCCAATCCCTACATGTGGGCTGGCTCTCTAAAGAGCGCCAACATGCAGGGATGAGGACCACGAGCACAGCACGAGTATCGCGAGATTACTCGGTGCTCGCCGAGTAGCCCGAGTACAGTGATACTCGTGCGAGTACCGAGCAGCGCAGAGCATACTCGCTCATCACTAGTTTTCATATTTTATTGGGAAACTGTGGAAGGTATATAGATGATATATACAGTAAACATTATCAATTTTTATTACTTACATTCAGCTTATTCTGTCTCAGTGAAATGTTTCTTTGTCTTGCAGAAATATGAGGGTCTTTATATTTTTGGGTGTGGCTTTACTCTTCACATTGGCTTTGGCTGATCATCAAGAGGGCCATGATGGCAAGGATGACGGTCATGACCATGACCACAAAGATGGCCATCATAAGAAAGGGAAAACACATCCTGATAATGAGCCCTTGCCCGTCCACAAGATAGCTCCATATAATTCCAAGTTCTCCTTTGACCTGTATCGGCAGGTGGCTCTAGATCATCCTTCTGAGAACATGGTCTTCTCCCCGGGCAGTATTTCGACTGCATTTGCTTTCCTGTCTCTTGGTGCTAAGGGTCAGACCCACTCACAGATCACTGAAGGAATCGGTTTCAACGCTTCTAAGATCTCAGAAGAAGACATCCATGAAGGTTTCCACCATCTTCTACTTCTCATGAATGACATGGACAGGGAGCTGCAGCTCAGCGGTGGAAACGCGATCTTCATCTCCAAGGAACATAAGATTCTCCAGACATTCTTAGATAAAGCAAAGGATTTCTACTTCTCCGAAGCGTTCTCTACTGACTTCGAGAACAACGAAGAAGCAAAAAATCAGATTAATGGTTATGTGAACAAGAACACTAATGGCAAGATCCCCGAGCTGCTGGACAGTGTAGACAAGGAGGCCATCTTTGTACTCATCAACTACATTTATTTTAAAGGTAATCCTTACATTATCTACTTATATAATCGGGAGTTTGGGATTCGGTCACTGTAGCCGAATCCCAAAATCCTATGCGGCACTGCGAGCTATGACGCGAAAGCGTCATCGCGAGCCGCAGCCGCACTACCTCACACCCACCCCATCCTGGCAACCGTCGGCCCCGCCGCTCGATATGACTATCTGAGGAGTTCTGCCAGACCCCCGAGGCAAAGTGATGAAACCAAGATGGAGGATCCTGCCCCACACCACAGCAGTGGAGCAGGTATGGTGGTGATCGGCGATAACACTTCGCAGCAGCCTCACCTGTCTCAGGCTGCCCTGCACCCCAGCCTCAATGGATACGAGCATTTGCCAGGCACAGCGGCGGCAGTGTCGGCGGGAGCCGGCGGAGGCCACCCTCCGGGAGAGGTGGCCAGTGCCTTGCTGCAGGCGCAGAGGAGTAGAGGTGAGGGAGCAGTCCACCCTCCAGGAGAGGCAGCCAGTGCTTGCTGCAGGTGCACAGGAGTGGAGGTGAGGGAGCGGCGTGGACGGGGCTCCGTAGCGGAGAAACAACGCCCTCAGCTGCAATAGAGAAGGGGGTGCAGTGGAGGACAGTACAAATGCCAATGTGGGCCACCTTGAATCCACACAGTCACCAGAATTATCAAGTATAGCAGCATCTCGCCTCACCCCTCCAGCCTGACCTCTCATCACCCTCCAGCCTGACCTCTCCTCACCCCTCCAGCCTGACCTCTTCTCACCCCTCCAGCCTGACCTCTCCTCACCCCTCCAGCCTGACTCTCCTCACCCCTCCAGTCTCACCTCTTCTCACCTCTCCAGCCTCACCTCTCCTCACCCCTCCAGCCTGACCTCTCCTCACCCCTCCATCCTGACCTCTCCTCACCCCTCCATCCTGACCTCTCCTCATTCCTCCAGCCTGACCTCCTCACCACTCCAGCCCCACCTCTCCTCACCCCTCCAGTCTGACCTCTCCTCACCCCTCCATCCGCACCTCTCCTCACCCCTCCAGCCGCACCTCTCCTCACCCCTCAAGCCTGACCTCTCCTCACCCCTCCAGCCTGACCTCTCCCCACCCCTCCAGCCGGATCTCTCCTCACCCCTCCAGCTGGACCTCTCTACCCTCACACACCCCTCCCACCTCCTGACCTCTCCTCACCCCTCCAGCCTGACCTCTCACCTTCACCCCCCTCCAGCCGAACCTCTACCCCACCCTCTCCAGCCGCACTCTCATCACCCCTCCAGCTGACCTCTCCTCACCCCTCCCAGCCGCTCCTCTCTTCACCCCTCTACCCCCACCTCTGTCTCACCCCTCCAGCCTCTGCTCTCCTCACCCCTCCATCCGCACCTTTCCTCACCCCTCCAGCCTCACCTTTCCTCACCCCTCCAGCCTCACCTTTCCTCACCCCTCCATCCGGACCTCTCCTCACCCCTCACCTCTGCTACCCTCACCAACCCTCCAGCCTCATGCTCTCCTCACCCCTCCAGCCTCCCTCCACAATCTTACTCTGCTATCCACAGAGCCGCCTGTATACTCTGCTACCCACAGAGCCGCCTCTATACTCTGCTACCCACAGAGCCGCCTCTATACTCTGCTACCCACAGAGCCGCCTCTATACTCTGCTACCCACAGAGCCGCCTCTATACTCTGCTACCCACAGAGCCGCCTCTATACTCTGCTACCCACAGAGCCGCCCTATACTCGCTACCCACAGAGGCTTCTGTATACTCTGCTACCCACAGAGCCTTCTGTATACTCTGCTACCCACAGAGCCGCCTCTATACTCTGCTACCCACAGAGCCTTCTGTATACTCTGCTACCCACAAAGCCGCCTGTATATCTGCTACCCACAAAGCCGCCTGTATAATCTGCTACCCACAAAGCCGCCTGTATACTCTGCTACCCACAGACCCACCTGTATACTCTGCTACCCACAGAACCGCCTGTATAATCTGCTACCCACAGAACCGCCTGTATAATCTGCTACCCACTAGCCTTCTGTATACTCTGCTACCCACAGAACCGCCTGTATAATCTGCTACCCACTCAGCCTTCTGTATACTCTGCTACCCACAAAGCCGCCTGTATAATCTGCTACCCACAAAGCCGCCTGTATACTCTGCTACCCACTGAGCCGCCTGTATACTCTGCTACCCACAGAGCCGCCTGTATACTCTGCTACCCACAGAGCCACCTCTATACTCTGCTACCCATCGAGTCGCCTCTATACTCTGCTACCCACAGAGCCGCCTGTATACTCTGCTACCCACAGAGCCGCCTCTATACTCTGCACCCACAAAGCCGCCTGTATACTTTGCAACCCACAGAGCCGCCTGTATACTCTGCTACCCACAGACACGCCTGTATACTCTGGTACCCACAGAGCCCCCTGTATACTCTGCTACCCACTGACCCGCCTCTATACACACAATTCATTTCACCGCGCTCCCAATGCAATTGCATCGGGCCTTTTTACTAGTAAAAGATAGATTGCATGACGTCACCCTCAGTATTGCTATAGGGATTAATATGTGGAAAAATATGACTTTTGTAAGCAGTATTGACTGGCCAGAATGTTTCTCTTAGGTGTTGGCCATGGATTTGCTGCAAAATAGATGAGCAAAGCTTTAATGGGTGTAAATAGGATCGGTCATATAATGTCTCAGCTCGGCCATTATCAGTCCATGTGATAACATAACACAATGCCATAATAACATATTACTATTGTTTTTTCTTCATTTCTTTACAGCAAAATGGGAAATTCCATTCGAGAAGGAATTGACAAAGGAGGGAGATTTTCACGTCAATGAGAACACAACTGTGAAGGTGCCAGTTTATGTCCCGGACGGGATTTTATAAGGCGGCCTTCACCGATGAGGCCACCGCGATCTTCTTACCCTACAAAGGAGATGCAAATGCCTTATTCATCATGCCAAAGAGGGGAAGTTATCCGAGATTGAACAGAATTTTAATTATGATTCAATCCGTAAGTGGAAGAAATTAATGCGCGACAGGTGAGGAAGTGTTTACTTATCTACATAAAAATAAAACTAAAAAAATACAAAACACTTCTTATTCATTTTTTACCCAAATATTATATTAATCCTAGTTATTTATTTTTCTCACTTTCATGATAATGACATAAGAGAATTCTCTTATCTACTATTGAGAGGAAGTTGCATCCACATTCAGCCATTTTGGAGTCTATGGACGATGGTCCTTAGTCACCCGGTCACCCACTATAAACATGTGCACGACCTCTTCCCTCCCTTCTTCTTTCTTCTCTTTGGTCCCTCTTTCATATTTATCTCTTATAATAACAATCCTATGTCTACTTTTCCATTTTTAGTATTATGGGCAGGGCCGTATTTACAATTAGGCACTGGAGGGCACGTGCCTGAGGAGCAGGTCGCAGGGGGTGGCACCAGTGTAGAGATTTTTTTATTTATTTTTTTTTAACCTTCCCTCCCTTCCCCAGACTCAATATGAAAACTGTCTTTGCGGAGGAGGTGGGGTGTCGGTGCAGCGGCAGTTTCATATTATCGGCATGTACCCCAGCGCCCGCCGCACTTCCTGGTTCAGTTGAGGTCCCAGTGGCTTCCTGACCCAGCGGGCGGTGGAGCGCTGACACTACAGGGGTCACACCAGCAGGAAGAGGTCTCCTCACTCTGCCGGCGTCTCTGCTGCATGCTGCACAGGAGGGGAAGCAGATGCAGGTAAGTGCTCTGTCAGCCAAAGATAGAGAAGTCTGGAGGGGGAGAGAATGAATTATGAGAAGGCGAAAACTGAGGGGGTGCACAGGGGGGTGCACAGCATGACAAGTGGGGGAGACAAGGGGTGGTGCACAGCACATGACAAGCGGCGGGGGAGACAAGGGGGTTCACAGCATGACAAGCGGGGAGACAAGGGGGGCAAGATGACAAGCGGGGGAGAAGGGTGGACAGCATGACAAGCGGGGGAAGACAAGGGGGTTCACAGCATGAGAAGCGGGGGGAGACAAGGGGGTGCACAATATGGAAATGGGGGGGTGACAAGGGGTGCACCATATGGAAATGGGGGATGAAAAGGCAACTGCACAGTATGAAAATGAGGGAGGGGGAATGAAAGGGGGTGCACAGCATGGAAATGGGGGGGATGACAAGGGGCTGCTCAGCAAGGAAATGAGGGGTAGAATGACAAATTGACAAATGAGGGGCAGTGCAGGATGAAAAATGGGGGAGAATGAGAAATGAAGGGGTGCATTGCATGGAAATTGAGGCAGTGCACAGTTTGGAGAATGGGAGGCTCAGTACTGAAATGTGGTAGCCTGGGGGGCACGGCATGGAGACTGGGGTAGCCAAGGGGGTTTTGCATGGAAAATGGGGAAGCCCGGGGAGCATGGGTATGTAAAAGGAGTAACATGGAGTTGCATGGCATGGAACATGGTGGCATGGGAGGGCTCAGCACGGAGCAGGGTATCATGGGAAGGGCACGGGATAGGGTTTACTTAAGGTGGTTATTTTTTTTTTAGAAATATTACAATTATACTGTTTTGGTATGTGCTGCAGAAGACCAGTCAAGAGGTTGCAGGACAATGGGAGATAGCAGGACAATGTGCTGCTAAGATTGATGATATTGTAAAGGAGTCTTTTACCCCCCAAATGCATACCAACATTTATACAGGGGTTGTACTGTTCTGTTGATGTACCGACAGTGGTTCTAGTGATATATTACTGTATTGACAGTGGTTCTGGTGAGGTTATTATTGTCTTGACAGGCGTTGTAGGGATGTATTACTGTATTGACAGTGGTTCTGGTGAGGATTATTGTATTGACAGGGTTCTGGTGATATGTATTGACAGTGGTTCTAGTGAGGTATTACTGTATTGACAGTGGTTCTGGTGGAATTGTATGACAGGTGGTTCTAGGATGTATTACTGTATTGACAGTGGTTCTGGTGAGGTATTATTGTATTGACAGGGGTTCTAGGGATGTATTACTGTATTGACAGTGGTTCTGGTGAGGTATTATTGTATTGACAGTGGTTCTGGTGATGTACTGACGGTGGTTCTAGTGATGTATTACTGTATTGACAGTGGTTCTGGTGAGGTATTATTGTATTGACAGTGGTTCTGGTGATGTACTGACTGTGATTGAGCAGTGGTTCTGGTGAGGTATTATTGTATTGACAGTGGTTCTGGTGAATGTACTTGACGGTGATTCTAGTGATGTATTACTATATTGACAGTGGTTCTGGTGATGTACTGACGGTGGTTCTAGTGATGTATTACTGTATTGACAGTGGTTCTGGTGAGGTATTATTGTATTGACAGGGGTTCTAGGGATGTATTACTGTATTGACAGTGGTTCTGGTGAGGTATTATTGTATTGACAGTGGTTCTGGTGATGTACTGACGGTGGTTCTAGTGATGTATTACTGTATTGACAGTGGTTCTGGTGAGGTATTATTGTATTGACAGGGGTTCTAGGGATGTATTACTGTATTGACAGTGGTTCTGGTGAGGTATTATTGTATTGACAGTGGTTCTGGTGATGTACTGACGGTGATTCTAGTGATGTATTACTATATTGACAGTGGTTCTGGTGATGTACTGACGGTGATTCTAGTGATGTATTACTGTATTGCCAGTGGTTCTGGTGATGCAGTCATGTGGATGATGTAATCTTTAACTTAACAGACTTGACCCTAAAACATTATAGGGTGAGTGTGCTGGACTAAAAATACAAGTGAATGTCAGCCAAACAATTAATTGACTAAAGCCCCAAAAACACTATAGATAGCAGTCTAATTGCTCAGCTGGCAGCGATCTACCTTGTTTCTCCTATATACAGGAGCAGTCTTTCTGCCAAGTGTTCCTGTATTCCCTATTAGAACCAAATCACTTATGGTGGGTTTACACGTCCCGATATCGGCGTCCAACTCCGACCAAAAGTCACGTGGTTCGGGCATTGGAGCCGATATCGTTCCTGCATTGTACGGTGTGAACATCCGATACGATGCTGGAACGATGGTAAAACGATATCAAGGGTAGAATGAGCGTTCTATTCAACCCCCCGATATCGGATGCCAGTTGGAGCTGGATCGTCCCGTGTAACAGCCCAACTACGATGTGTACTGCAACGTCACCCATTCACTCCCATGTTAAATGGTCGTTCCTGGGCCGGGGGGCGTACACATCGTAGGGACGTTGTATCCCGATATCGCAGCGTGTAAACCGGCGATGCGATGCAGGGAAAAGCACGCTCAAAAAGCGTGCTCCTGCGTCGTTGGATACGATATCAGGCCGATATCGGGACGTGTAAACCCACCATTAGAGGACAAAAGGATCTACAGCCTGCAATCAGACATTCTGGATCCTTATCTCCCTCGACCAATCATCAGTTCGAGTCCTTATACACATTAGACTGTCCTCACAACCTGTTGATATCGGCAGGCTTAGCTACCTTTACTCTCATGTGTATGGAGGTCTTCACTTCTATCTGAAGGCTAAGGACACTGACATCCGTGAACCCCCTGAGTGCTGGAATTCAGGCAAAAGACCAAACATATGCTATGTCTACATATGCTTAGTCTAATTGATCAGGTGGGGGGGGGCGCGACCACTGAAAGTGCCTAGGGCAGCAGGAACTCCAAATATACCCCTGATTTTGGGGGTGCGATGCTTTAGCGAGATAGTGATTCTCACATGCACCATAGGATTTAGGAATATAAATTTCTCCTCTTGGTATTTCCACTCCTTCAAAGAGGACAGAGGACAATACAGAAGATACATACCACTCTTTATATATCCTTCATTATATATATATATATTGTGAGGTAGTGACCCGGGGAACTCACATCACATAACACTTCACATTACACATTGCATTACATATATTATAGAACACCTACATTTACCATAACTATCTATCACCGGGCCCTGTTGGTCTATTTACATAACACTTAACACTAAACCAGACCCCACTCCCAGGATCCGGGTACAGCCCTGTTCACACAGGTCTCACACGGGCTGCTACACTGTGAAGAGCCTTCACAAACATTCCTCCAAGATCAATGGGACCATATCACGACCCCTGGTCGGTCCCAATAGCGGCTACGTCCGTCTGGCTATCGAGCCGTACGCGGTCTCACATCACTCGGTATGGTACAGGATCCAGCCTGTCCGATACCTTCCACACCGCATGTGATCCATCCTAACACATCCATGGATCACATACATCCTCACACACACTCACAGCCCATCACAGCCCATCATACAACATCCATGGACTGGGTCCATAACAAGGATTGGCAAACCTGAGTCACCGAGGACACCGAGCATCACCAAGGCCTCCTCAGCATGTGTTTAGTCCCGACAGCCGCCACCAAACATCCGTCCTGTGGCAGGTCGACGACTGTGCCCACGTCTGAGTAAAGCTCCCTCCAGGATCAGCCTCGGTTCCCCACTCCAGGAGCTCACTTCACCCCTGCATCTGGCCACAGGTTCACACACACACCATCGGAGGGACAGGTGCCTCCCGCATGCAGCAGGCCAAGACCCCTCTCGTCTCAACCGGACGGAATGCCTCTGATCACACACCCACACTGGCTGGGTCTCTCACAGACTAAACTGAACTGAACTAAACTCACACACATCTGGCAGGTTAAATCCTGCTCGCCAAACCCAATTGACACAATCACCTGAGCTGTCAGCAATCAGCACACTTGACTTTCCTTTGGTCACTCATTGGTCTCATCAGCCACTCACAGCCGCTCATTTGGCTCATAAATCTCCTGGCTATTAACCCATTGTGTACCAGATAGATTTACCGCACTCACACACACAGGAACACAGGCTCATGTGAACCGGAACCTGCTCCAATAACCCATGTGATGCACCCGGCCATGTAACCCCCACTGTGCACACATCTAGGTGAATATATTATTACAGAATGCTCCATGTTCGGAAGTTTATGAAGCATCTGCACATTATCTTGTGAGATCCATGGGTTATACTGTATATCATCTATAATTCCACTCCTTTTCATTTTATACAGTTTTGTGGACTTAAAGCTCCCCAAATTCTCTGTGACCGGTACTGTGAACCTTAAAGAAACATTAAGCAAGATGGGAATAGTTGACGTCTTCTCAAACAACGCTGATCTCTCTGGTATCACCGAAGGAGCTAAGGCAAAGATCTCAAAGGTAAGTTTTATCTATCAATTAAACTACCTAATTCTTATCTCATTATATATCTATAATAATGATAATAATAATTTATTCATTTATATAGCGCTATTAATTCCATAGCACTTTACATACATGAGTACTAGCTGTAGTACTCGGCTACGCCCGGGTTAATAAATAACTCATGTTAGCTATAACAAAATAGAATTTGAATATGTCATATTCATGACCTGTAAGAAAATAGAAGCTGAGCTGTGATTGGTTGCTATAGGCAGCCTAATAAATTTCCAGCCAACAGTAAACCCTCCCCCGGCCGGGCAGTATATGTTACCTCACACATACACATAATAGACAGCTCATGTGACTGACATCTGCCTTAATTAGAAGTTTATGTTAGGAAATTAAAGATAGCACACGTATGAGGCGAGTTATGTGAGGTGATTTGTGCACATCAGTGTCTGTCTGTAGGGTGTGTGTGTCCCTGGGGTGTGTGTATGTGTGTGTCCCTGTGGGGTGAGTGCATGAGTCCCTATAGGGTGTGTATGTGTGTGTCACTGTGTGTGTGTGGGGGTCTGTGTGGTGTGTGTGTATCTGTGTTGTGTGTGTCTCTTTGTGGTGTGTGTGTGTGTCCCTGTGGGGTGAGTGCATGTGTCCCTATAGGGTGTGTATGTGTGTGCGTCCCTGTGGAGGGGGGGGTCTGTGTGGTGTGTGTCTCTGTTGTGTATGTCTCTTTGTGGTGTGTGTGTGTGTGTGTCCCTGTGGGGTGAGTGCATGTGTCCCTATAGGGTGTTTATGTATGTGTGTCCCTTTGGGGGGGGGTCTGTGTGGTGTGTGTGTGTGTATCTGTGTTGTGTGTGTCTCTTTGTGGTGTGTGTGTGTCCCTGTGGGGTGAGTGCATGTGTCCCTATAGGGTGTGTATGTGTGTGTTGTGGGAGGGTGTCTGTGTGGGTTGTGTGTGTCTCTGTGTTGTGTGTGTCTCTATGTGTTGTGTGTGTATGTGTATAGGGTGTGTATGTGTGTGTTGTGGGGGGTGTCTGTGTGGGTTGTGTGTGTCTCTGTGTTGTGTGTGTCTCTATGTGTTGTGTGTGTGTGTCCCTGTGGGGTGAGTACATGTGTCCCTATAGGGTGTGTATGTGTGTGTGTCCCTGTGGGGGGGTCTGTGTGGTGTGTGTGTCTCTTTGTGGTGTGTGTGTCCCTGTAGGGTGAGTGCATGTGTCCCTATAGGGTGGATATGTGTGTGTGTCCCTGTGGGGGGGGGTCTGTATGGTGTGTGTGTCTGTGTTGTGTGTGTCTCTTTGTGGTGTGTGTGTCCCTGTGGGGTGAGTGCATGTGTTGCTATAGGGTGTGTGTGTGTTCCCGTAGGGGGTGTGTGTGTCTCTGTGTTGTGTGTGTCTCTTTGTGGTGTGTGTGTTTGTTCGGGTGCATGGTGAGTATCCAATGTTGGGGCTGCACCTTAGCGACTATACACTTGCTGTTACTCTTTGTGTGCATGTTGTGTGTATACATGTCCCCGTGCGTGGTGAATATCTCATGTTGGGGCCCCCCCTTAGCGACTATATGCTGGTATATGCTGTTAGTCTTTGGTGCTGTCATTAAGCCCCTCTCATTCACAACTGTCAACTGGTAACTGTCACTTTTTCCCCATTATGTAGATAGGGGCAAAATTGTTTTGTGAATTGGAATGTGCGCGGTTAAAATTTCGCCTCACAACATAGCATATGACGCTCCCGGGGTCCAGACATGTGACTGTGCAAAATTTTGTGGCTATAGCTGACAGCTGTCGATTTTCCTCCAACACTTTTCCATTCACTTTTTCCCCAATATGTAGATAGGGGCAAAATTGTTTGGTGAACTGGAACGCGCAGGGTTAAAATTTTGCCTCACCACATAGCCTATGATGCTCTCGGGGACCATATGTGTGACTGTGCAAAATTTTGTGGCTGTAGTTGCGACGGTATAGATGCCAATCCCGGATATACATACATACACACACACACATTCAGCTTTATATATTAGATAAGTCAGAAAACTGAGTAATATACTTAATAAAATTCTCTGAGCTCCTCCGATTCTGACCCTTCTTTTGTTTCCATTGCAGAGATATTCACATTTTTGAAGCACATTATGTGAAATCTCTGCCTGTGGTTCTACTGAGCCTTTCTTCAGTCTTCTCTGGTAGGTATGCATTTTAATCCCCCCCTTCTCAGATGCTGCCAATCGCAGCTAATCTAGCAGCCTATCAGTCTCAAACGCTGCAGCACTGTGATTGGCAGCCTCTGGAAGGTGAAAGTAAAAGGGCATACACCCAGAGAAGTCTCTAAGGAAACACCCAGTTAGAATGCAAGCAGAGATTTCACATACTGTGCTCCAAAGGAAAAAAAATGGGAATATGTCTACAAAAGAATAACGCAGAGCACAATGGAAGATCGGCAAAACCAGGGAGCTAAGGGATTCTTACAAGATATGTAACTCAATTTTTAGCAAGTGACGGTTCCTCTTTAAGTCTAAGTATTATAATAAGCTTCTTCTCAACCCCTGTAGGCTGTCCATAAAGCTGTGCTGAATGTCAATGAGTACGGGACGGAGGCGGCCGGAACAACAGCGATTCAAGGAATTCCCATGATGCTTCCTAAAACTGTCAAAATCGATCGTCCCTTTATTTTTACCATTTATGATATCAAAGCCCAAAGTTGTCTCTTTGCTGGAAGAATCGTTAACCCTTTGTAATGATTTTCTGCAAAACAAGGAAAAAAGTTCTCTTCAATAAAATGTTACATTTGATCAATCTTGTAATTTATTTTATATAATTGTTATCTCTATCATGTGACCACCCAATGCCCGTCCACCCCAGGAGGTCACTGGAGAGGCGCACGCTGCACCATGGCTGACCCCAAGGAAGGAACAGTTGTCACTTTATAGTGGTTCCTCTATTTTCTGTCCATAATGTTCTCAATTTAAAGCATGGGGTAGCAAAAGAAAAGAAAAGGAGAACATGAGGCTGACAACTTCATGCATGCAAGCCAGAGGATAAAAGTCCTACTGGACCCTTTAGTCTTGCCCATTAGTCCAGTAGGGATCGTATCCATTAAAGTACATACCTAAATCTTTCTAGCCTATTATATACAGTAGGGTGACCACAAAAAAATCGATGTCGGAATTTTGTCCGTCTGGACCCCACAAAACGATTCCCCTTTACAGATATTGACATAGCCAAAATTTGAGCTCGATCAAACGACGTTAACCCGTGCCGCTCGGCGCTCAAAGTTTGAAAAAATCCCAATTTTTGGCCAAAAAGCTGACATGTGGAGCCATAACTCCAGAACGGTAAATAATAAAAATACGCTTAATATCTCAAAAGAAAGCTAATGTTGTTCTTCAAAATTTATATTTTATACATAATTGTTATTTTAAGTCAAACTGAGTTACAACAGCTTTTAGCCCCAAGAACGTGACCTGGTATCACTAGGAGCATACTTCGTATATTTTGTTATTAAGTGATAAATTTAGTTTTTTTTTGGTATATTTTTGAGTTTAAAGTAGAAATATAATAAAAAAAAACAAGTAATACTGATAAGTCTAATGACATTTTTTATTTTAAAATATAAAAATGAGGTACCGTATATACCCGTGTATAAGCCGACCCGTGTATAAGCCGACCCCCCTACTTTTGCCCCCAAAACCTGGGAAAAAATATTGACTCATGTATAAGCCGAGGGTGGACCCCCTCTGTTGTAACTCAGTTTGACTTAAAATAACAACAATTATGTATAAAATATAAATTTTGAAGAACAACATTAGCTTTCTTTTGAGATATTAAGCGTGTTTTTATTATTTACCGTTCTGGAGTTATGGCTTTTTGGCCAAAAATTTGGATTTTTTCAAACTTTGAGCGACGAGCGGCACGGGTTAACGTCGTTTGATCGAGCTCAAATTTTGGAGCGAAGTGTGGAGACCAGGGAGGGGAAGAGAGCAAGCGGAAACTGGGACCAGTGGAGAGGAGTGGAGCATGCAGAGAATGAGACCAAGGGAGAGGAGGGGAGCAGAGCATGCACAGATTGTGACCAGAGGAGAGGAGGGGAGTATGTGGACACCAGAACCGGGGGGAAATAGCGTGCGTAGATCGGGATCAGGGGGAGGGGTGGGAGCAGAGCATGCAAAGATTGGTGGAGGGGAGAAGTGCATGCACAGACCAGGATCAGGGGAGCGAGCGTGCAGAGATCGGGAGAGGGAGCGGAGCATGCGAAAACCGGGACCAGGGGAGGGGAGAGGAGAGTGTGGAGGCTGAGACTGGAGGAGGAGAGCATGTGTAAACCAGGGAGGGGAGCGGCGTGTGCATAGACCAGGCCCGGGGGATGGGGGTGCGAGTGTACAGAGACCAGGGGAGGGGAGCAAAACGTGTGAAGGCTGGGACTGGGGGAGGGGAGCATGCAAAGACAAGGGAGGGGAGCAGAGTGTGCAGAGACCAGGGCCGGGGGAGGGGATGGGAGCGTGCGGAGACCAGGGCCAGTGGAGGGAAGTGGAACTTGTGGAGACCGGAACCAGTGGAGGGGAGTGAAGTATGTGGAGACTGCAGAAGGGGAGAGGAGCATGCTGAGACTGGGACTGGGGAAGGGGAGCAGAGCTTCAAAGACTGGGACTGGTGGAGGAGAGTGAAGCATGCAGAGACCATAGGGAATGGGGAGGGGAGTAGGCCTGCATTCCCTGTAGTCAAGCCCAGGGACAACATTTGGGAGTTGAGGTGGTTCCCTCCTACATGTACTAAGTGGTGGAACAAAAAACACCTTGGCTAGGAACTTGATTAAATTTTGCCGGGACAGGTTAATAACTTTTGCACTTTTCCAACTTTTTCTACTTTTCTACTTTTGTAATACTATGCCTGTTAATATGCAACGTTTAAGCCAGAGCCTCCCATAAAGGGAAGAAGTTATTGTTGTAGTGAAATGTGCACATGAAAAAGTTTTTGCATGTTCTCTTAAACATCTTGTACCTGTTTCAGCCCGTGGACGTGTTGTACTTTGCCAAGGGGGAATGTGGCGCCCATGCGGACTGGTCGCCACAGTGATGCTGCACTTGCTCCATAGGTGTGTGTCACCGTTCCCAGGTGAGGAGGGTTGTGATCCTAAGACACAGAGTTTGCATACAAGACCATCCCAAATCCAGGCTGAGGGATCCGGATGGATGCTTTTTAGGGAGGGCCCCATCTCCTGGCTGGAGGAGGGGTAGCAAGAGTTAGGAGGAGTTAGGACGTCGAGCAGGCAAGGCGCCTGCTGCAGAGCGAGGGAGTCCTAGGGGGCATGGGAGTGGAGGAACCATCCGTGGCGCCCCAAATCCACCAGGGCTGTGGAGTCGGAATAAGAGTCTTGGAGTCAGAGTCGGTGTCCATTTTGGCGGAGTCGGAGTCGGCATAAAATGGACTGACTCCGACTCCTAAAATATATAATAAATTGGGTACAGTAGTTTAATGCAGAATGTGCTGAATACTTTTTCATAGGAATTTGGGAAAGTTATGAAATGTCCTATAAATGGCTGTTCTACTCCTGTTCTAAGGCTACATTTACACACAGCGTTTTTGCTGCGTTTTTTGAGGATATGTTTTTCAGCTGCAAAAACATCAGCTTTTTTAAAAAATGCTACGTTTTTTCGCACTTGCATTTTTTGAGCTCATAGATAATGGCAACAGCAGATTACAAAATGCCACACAAACTGACACAAACTGACACAAACTGACACAAACTGACAGAAACTGACACAAACTGACATACTCGTTCTTTATGAGGATCCGTTATTGAGCCCAAAAATGGATCTTCACAAAACATTGTGTCTGAATGTCATATCTTGACATCTTGCTGCGATGCCCAGAGTCACTGCATTTCACTGCAAAAAACGGATCCACAAAAAATGCAGTAAAAACTCTGTGTGAATGTAGCCTAAGGATCTTGGCTTTGTCTTAGCTGAGATAAGTCTGTGCTGCACTTTAGCACCAGTGAAGCTCATCCTCTACAGGCAAGGGTAAAAAGTAACCACACTCAGAAAGAAGGAAGGCCTGCACTCATCTCAGACTTGCTAGAGTGAACAGGATATCAAGATTAAGGCAATTACTTCTTAAAGCATATTTAAACTTTCGATAAACTGTGCATAAATCAATAGTCCAGTATACTGTATGTTCTCTCTGTATGCTTGATGCTTGTTAGCTTTTTCTCTGACCTCATGTACTTTTGGCAGGCTAGCTTCTATACAATACACAGGGAGAACATAGCAACAGGATTGATGAGTAGAGATGAGCGAGTATGCTTGTCACTACTCGCTACTCGCACGAATATCACGG
This sequence comes from Allobates femoralis, assembly GCA_033576535.1. NCBI lineage: Eukaryota > Metazoa > Chordata > Amphibia > Anura > Aromobatidae > Allobates > Allobates femoralis. The sequence continues at coordinate 12,382,155 of JARQOC010000012.1, forward strand.
TACTCAGGGTACTCGGCGAGTACCGAGTAATCTCGTGATACTCTTGCTATGCTCGAGGTCCACCTCCCTGCATGTTGGCGCTCTTTTCAGAGCCAGCCCGCATGCAGGTTTGTGGCCTTTCAGCTAGTGTAGGCACAAGGCTGCCAGTCTATTTACCACAACAGTCCTTCTGAGGACTAATAGAGCAGTATACAGGAAGGCAGGGAGGCAGGGTTTCTACCAAACTTCGCCAGTATACCAGCCTGCATTGCATCTGGGCTGGTTTCCAGGCTCATCCATCCCAAAAAACGTGCTTTTAGGGATTTATTTAGCTCACTATAGGTAGGAGTAGGTTTTAGCTCAAATTAGGGTACACCAAAAGCCTTGTACTAAAAACCTACTCTTGTCTGCACTAATTTTGCATCTAAGTGCTGCTCCTCTAGGTTGCAGCGTTAATTAGGGTACACCATAAGCCTCGTGCTAAAAACCTACTCTTGTCTGCACTAATTTTGCATCTACGTGCTGCTCCTCTAGGTTGCAGCGTTAATTAGGGTACACCAAAAGCCTCGTGCTAAAAACCTTCTCTTGTCTGCACTAATTTTGCATCTACGTGCTGCTCCTCTAGGTTGCAGCGTTAATTAGGGTACACCAAAAGTCTCGTGCTAAAAACCTACTCTTGTCTGCACTAATTTTGCATCTAAGTGCTGCTACTGTCTGTTGCAGCGTAAATTAGGATACGCCAAAAGACTCGCTATTGTAGTCAGCGTTTGTGTCTGACTAGTCCACCTACAGGGCCTTAATTTCATAACTTAGGGTCGTGCTAAAAACCTACTCTTGTCTGCACTAAATTTGCATCTTAAGTGCTGCTACTGTCTGTTGCAGCGTAAATTAGGATACGCCAAAAGACTCGCTATTGTAGTCAGCGTTTGTGTCTCACTAATCCACCTGCAGGGCCTTAATTTAAAAATTTAGGGTCGTGCTAAAAACCTACTCTTGTCTGCATAATTTTTCTTCTAAGTGCTGCTCCTCTAGGTTGCAGCGTTAATTAGGGTACACCAAAAGACTCGTGCTAAAAACCTACTCTTGTCTGCACTAATTTTTCATCTAAGTGCTGCTCCTCTAGGTTGCAGCGTTAATTAGGGTACACCAAAAGCCTCGTGCTAAAAACCTACTCTTGGCTGCACTAAATTTGCATCTAAGTGCTGCTACTGTCTGTTGCAGCGTAAATTAGGATACGCCAAAAGACTCGCTATTGTAGTCAGCGTTTGTGTCTGACTAGTCCACCTGCAGGGCCTTAATTTCAAAACTTAGGGTCGTGCTAAAAACCTACTCTTGTCTGTATTCATTTAACATTTGTGTGCGGCAGCAGTGACTTGTAGCTCCAAGTAGTGTATGCCTAAACACGGTATACGCGTCAGCGTTTGTGTCTGACCGTTCAAACTGCCGGGATTAAACCGTTCTAATCTGTAATCTCACTGTCCAGCTACAAACCAACTCTTGTCTGCATTCATTTACCATGTGTGTGTGGCAAGAGGGGGTTGTAGCTACAATATGTATCCGCCAAAACACTCAGTATACTTGTGTCAGCGTTTGTGTCTGACCAGTATAGCTGCTGTAATTTAATCTTCAATCTTGGTATCCAGGTCAAAAACAACTGGTCAGGATTTTCAGTTGACAGGCGGGTGCGTTTATCTGTAATGATTCCACCTGCGGCAATAAAAACACGCTCTGACAAAACGCTAACGGCAGGGCAGGACTTCAAAGGCGTAGAGGGACAATTCCTGCCACGTGTCCAGCTTGGATACCCAATAATTAGAAGGCACTGAGAAGTCTAGGAGCACTTTCGTACGATCGGCAAGGTACTCCCTCAGCATCTTTACAAACTTTGCAGTCCTTGTGACTGTACCCTGCACCTGAGGGCCTGTGCTATGAGAGGGGCTAAGAAAACTCTCCCAGATCTTTGAGAGTTTTCCCCTACCTCTGCTGGATTTGATTTGTGCCTCTCTCGGCCGGACACCTTGGTTGTCCACCGAACCGCGACCTCTGCCGCTAGCGTTTTCAGAAGGGAATTTTTTGACTAATTCTGCAACTAGGGCCTTCTGGTACTGCAGCATTTTTTTAGACCTCTCCACCTCGGGAATTATTATTATTATTATTATCTATTCATTTATATAGCGCTATTAATTCCATAGCACTTTTCATACATGAGTAATGCTGTCTCTGTCTCTCTTGGAGCTCACAATCTAAATATCCTATCAGTATGTCTTTACAATGTGGGAGGACACCGGAGTGCCCGGAGGAAATCCACGAAAACACGGGGAGCACATACAAACTCCTTGCAGATGTTGTCCTTTGTGTCCTTGGTGGGAATTGAACTCAGGACCTCAAGCCAAAGTGCTGCAAAGGCTGCAGTGCTAACCACTTGAGCCACCGTATAAGAGAAATAAAGTTCTCCTTGTAGCTTTGATCTAAAAGTGTCACCAACCAGTAATGAGTGTCCGCCAAGATGTTGATAATGTGAGGGTCACAAGACAGGCAGCATCACATAAAGTCAGCCATATGTGCCAGACTGTTAACAGGCAAGACTTCAGGGTCCTCACCAACAGGATGATTGACCATGCTGTCTTCATCATCCTCCTCCTCCTCTCCCCTGTCCTCTGGCCATCCGACGGTCTGACGGTTCTGCACGTATTACCGTCAATTCCGCATGAAAGTAGCTCCATTTCTTTATCCTCCTCCTCCTCGTAATAGTCCTCCAATGCACGTTGGGATGAGATGAGGCTGGGCTGTGTGTAATCACCCCATAACCCCATACAGTTTCTTGCTCCAACTCATCGTGCTCCGCCTGCAATGCATCGTCTTTGATTTTGAGCAGACAGCATTTTAGAAGACAGAGAAGTGGGATGGTGATGCTAATTATGGCATCATCGCCCCTCACCATCTTGGTGAAGTCCTCAAAGTTTTGGAGGTCGGTACATATGTCGGACATCCATGTCCACTCCTGAGGTCTTATGTGTGGAGTTTGAACCATATACCGACGGCCTAGTTGATGCTGGTACTCAACAACTGCCCTCTTCTGCTCACAAATCCTGACCAACATGTGCAGTGTGGAATTCCAACACGTGCGGACATCACACACCAGTCTGTGAGCCGGAATGTGCAAACGCTGCTGAAAGCTGGCAAGGGTGGCTGAAGCAGTAGGTGACTTTCTAAAATTGGGCACACAGGCGGCGTACTTTTACGAGCAGATCAGACAGCTCTGGGTAGTATTTAAGAAACCGCTGAACCACGCGGTTGAGCACATGGGCCACGCATGGAACATGTGTCAGCTCGCCTCACCTCAGAGCCGCCACAAGGTTGCGGCCATTGTCACACACGACCATGCCTGGCCGTAGGTTCAGCGGTGTGAGCCAGTGATCTGCCTGCTGTTTCAGAGCTGTCCACAACTCTTCAGCGTTGTGGGGTTTGTCACCTACGCATATTAGCTTCAGCACAGCCTGTTGCCGCTTAGCCGAGGCAGTGCTGCAGTGCTTCCTGCTTTGGACTGGTGTAGAGGGTGAAGTGAAGGAGGAGGAGGATCATGAAGTTCCGGAGCTGTACACTGTGGGTGAAACCCTGACTGAGTTAGGGCCTGCAATCCTCGGTGACGGAAGGACGTGTTCCGTCCCAAGCTCAGACTGGGTCTCGGCTTCTAGAATATTAACACAGTGTGCCGTCAGTGAGATGTACCGGCCCTGTCCGCAAGCACTTGTCCATGTGTCTGTGGTTAGGTGGACTTTTCCGGAAACTACGTTGTTAAAGGCACGTGTAATGTTTTGTGACACGTGCTCCTATGTAATGTGGTGACAACACACCGGGAGAAATAGTGTCGGCTAGGGACCAAGTAACGTGGGACAGCCGCCGCCATCAGGTTGTGGAATGTTTCCGTCACCACTAGCCTAAAAGGCAACATTTCCAGCGCAAGCACTCGCGAAATGTGTGCATTTAGAACTCTGGCATGTGGGGCGTTGGCAGCGTATTTGCGCCTGCATTCCAAAGATTGTTGTATGGATAATTGAACGCTGCGCTGGGACAAGGACGTGGCTGATGATGTGGTATTTCTGCTTGTGCAACTAAAGGTGCAGGACATGAGGCATCTTCGCGTGCAGTATGGACAGGGGATTGTCTTGCACGCACAACAGTGGAAGACACAGCGGTGTCACCCGCAGACACTGCTCCTGGACTGTGGTATACATACCACAAAGTCGGGTGCTTTGCTGCCATGTGCCTGATCATGCTGGTGGTGGTCAGGCTGCTAGTTTTGCTACCCCTGCTGATGCTGGCATGGCAGGTGTTGCAAATGGCCTTTTTGGAATTATCTGCAGACACCTTAAAAAACAGCCAGACTCGGGAAGACCTAACAGTTGTACTGACAACTTCTGTCATGTTGTTTGTTCCGGGGAACAGTTGCCTGCCTTCTGCCTGCGGACACCACCCTGCTTCTTCCGACCTGTTGTGATTCTTCACCTCTCTCCCCCTGTGCACTGCTGTCCTCGCTCTGCATGTCCTCCTGCCAGGTTGGGTCAGTTACTGGATCATCCACCACGTCGTCTTCCACTTCTGCACCCTAGTCCTCCTGACTTTCAGGCAATTATGTCTCATCATCGTCCACCTCTTGTTGAGACACGTTCCCACCGTTGCCTTCATGAGACCGTGGCTGCTCAAATATTTGTGCATCGGTACATACAATCTCCTCATGACCCACTTCAACTGGAGCTGGCGAGAGGCCAGAATCTATGAATGGATAAGTGAACAGCTCTTCCGAGTGTCCAAGTGTGGGATCAATTATGTCCGGGGCCGGGCACTCGGCATGGGGGGAGGAAGGAGGATCAGGGTGTGGAATGTGCGGTCCAGTCTCACGGCTACTGACACTTGACCGTGTGGAAGACAGGGTATTTGTGGTGGTGCAAAACTGACTGGAAGCATTATCCGCTATCCAACTAACAACCTGTTTACACTGGTCTTGGTTTAATAGTAGTGTACTGCTGTGGTCACCTAGAAATTGGGACAAGAAAGGTCGAGCGAGATAATGTTGGCGTTTGTCGTGGCGCAATTCGAGCTTGCACACGGGCTCGCCCTCTGCCTGCACCACCATCACGTCCAGTACCTTGGCCCTTACCACCGGCCTAGCGCATTTTCAATGGTGTGCTGCCTGTATACAGCTAAATGAAGGTGTCCAAAAGATGGTTTTTAGCTGGACACTGAGATGACAGATTAGAGATTAAATTACAGCAGGTATACCGGTCAGTCACAAACGCTAAGATGGGTATACTGAGTGTTTTGGCGTATACAAATTGGAGCTACAACCTCCTTGTCACGCCCTACAGACGGATCTATCGGGGGGACCCACTGGACCGCAAATATGGCGGCTGCTGATACCAGATAGGGAGAGCCAGACCAGGAAATCAGGTTCAAAAAGCTTTATTGCAAGGTACATCAATATATAAGAAAGGCGCCCCCAAGGAAGGCCATGGAACCACAACACCGGGGTACCTCCCAGGAGACCAAGGATGGATTGACCCCCTAACAGGGATTTCCCCTTGAACAGCTGTGAAGGGACCGATGAGGCGAACACCCGTGTTGAACCGACCCTAGGGGTAAGACAGGGAACAGGCTTAATCAGGGAGAACTCAGCGGGTAGAAGCCGACCGGTGACAGCAGGTAACAGCACAGGAGCCAGGGCACGAAGTACAGAAGAACTGCCAGACCCGACCTAGGGCAAAAGGAACACAGGTTAAGTACAGCAAACCAGACTGCAGAGCCCTAACTGAGAGAGACCTGGGACTGCAACTTCAGTAAGATAGAAGTTGCCCTGGCAAAGTCCTGGAGACCTTTTTATCTCCAATGCCTGTTGATGATAGGCCGGGAGGAAGGGGCGAGAATAACGGTGAGCTGTCTCCATAAATGCCTGTAAGCACGCGGGCCCGCCCCCTATGTGTGCCCTGGGAAAGGAGATAAAGGAGGAAGTGCAGCAGGCCTGGGAGCGTGGACCCGAGCGGCATTTCTGCGGTGACGGGACCTGGACCTCAGGGAGCGACGGTGGATGACCGGGGCACAGGCCCCCTGCCTCTGGACAGGACGTGAGGAGGTAAGGGAGAGCAGAGGAGAGGAGGCAGGCTGCACGGCAAGTGCACTGGGCCGTGAGGTGGTGACACCCCTCCTGCCTCAAAAAAGGGTAAATGAAGGCGGACAGGCTGACTCTGATAAAGATGAACAAGGGTTGTATTGGGCCTGATTTCACCACACCACCACCAAATGATAGTATTAAATTTGGTGCCGGTAGATTCCCATGCACCTCCGCACACCCATACATGGGTACCCACTTCATGTCTTTGGTTACTTGCTGTTCTGCTCCTCCTTCTCCTCATCCGCCACCATCATATGATCAGTGTGACCGTGGTTCATGATGCCACGAAAACATAATTTTTTTTACATCATATTTCTGATGATGATGACCCTCACCGTTCAAATGTTAGGCAGTAGTTTCATGTATATCCCCCAGGGATAAATGTTTTAGTCCATGCTTACAGAATGAGCATTACAAGTAGAGTAGACCCGCTCCTTTGTAATGGGAAAAATATTTAGAGGTTCTCCTCCATGTTTCTTTCCAGGGGCATTGAAGGGCCTAACAATTTTTGGCTTCCCTGCCTAGGGCAATACTACAGCAGATACACTTGCTTACAATGGGCACATTTTTTGAAAAGGTCCTCATGCACGCCTCTATTCAGGGGCATATTGGTGCTTCCAAACCTTTGGCTTCCCTGCCTAGGGCAATTCTAAAAAAGACCCACTTGCTTAAAATGGGCAAATTTTTGGAAAAGGCCCTCATGCACGCCTCTATCCAGGGGCATTGAAGCGCCTCCCAATTTTTGGCTGCCCTGCCCTAGGGCAATGCTACAAAACACACACTTCCTTATAATGGGCACATTATTTAAAGAGGCCCTCATTTACGTATCTATCCAGGGGCATGGGAGGCCACACAATTTAAAAAAAAAAAATCTTTCATATAATCCGAAAAACTAACATCCACCAACTCTGTCTCACAAGTGGGTCTGAGCCTTAATATTTTTTCCATTAAAATCCGTTTTTTGTTTCATTTTGTAACGTTTTCTTGACAGTCCGTAAATGTGGCGTAATAGCCTGACAACATTGTTCACAGCAGTGACCTTGGGGTCTGAAATGCTTCCAGGGGTCTTCCCCATGCTGTTCCCATGTCATTTCAGCACTGTTCTGATACCTTTGTGACATTTTTAGGGTTTTTCCATGCTGCCGGGGGTCATGCCAGAAAAATACTCGGGTCTCCCATAGGATAACATTGGGCTCGGTGCTCGGGCCGAGTACACGAGTATCTTTTGATGCTCGGCCCGAGCTTCCAGCACCTGAGTATTTTAGTACTCGCTCATCACTAGTCTCCAGGAGTTTTGGAACAATCTCCTGCCGAGTTCCTTCATAACCCGTGTACAAGTCACGAGAAGAAGTGATACTTTGAAGCTGTCTTGAACACAAATAGCACAACCGCTATAGAAGCGTTTAACCGACTGCTGCAGGCCCAAAGGTCAATAAATCCTTGAAGATAGAGGTAAGATAAGGGTTCTATTGTGCTGCCGGAAAAAGTCAGGACCCCTAATCTACGTGCAAAGTTTCATTAGGTCAACGCATTTTGAAGCTGACCGCTTCCATAGTTGTCTGTCCTGATGATGAAGCGGTTAGCTTCGAAACGCGTTGACCTAATGAAACTTCGTACATAGATGATGGACCCCTGACTTATTCCGGCAGCGCAATAGAACCATTTTCTTGCCTCTATCTTCAAGAATTTATCTCTCTTTAGGCCTTAGCGGTTGTGTCTTTTCTTGCCCCTGTCTTCAAGAAAACAAAGAGTGGTCAACCTTAACATTGATGGGATTTAGGATTGTTAATTGTTAATTGATAATAAACTATTGACTATTTTTTGAAGCTTCTTACATTGCAGCATTTTTACCCACAACTGCCTAAAACTTTTGCACAGTACATTATGCTTGTGCATAGCAGTATAGACAGGGGCGTAACTACAACAGGTGCAGGGGTGGCGATCGCACCCGGGTCCCGGAGTATGGGGGACTGAGGCATCTATTTAGAAAACGTGAAATTTGAGCGACTATTCAAAGGAAAAGTAATTTTCCCATTTTGGATCTTATATCTCGGCCTCTCGTTGACCGGTTGATGTCTGATAAGGGGACATAGAGTCTGTTCTTGTACGTTGAGACAAATCAAATACAAATAACTTTTAATTGACTTTGGCAAAGACGATCCCGCAGCGCACAGGTTACAAGGTTAATGATTACAGGACGAAGCTTTCACAAGAGGATGGAGCCCTGGTCCTATATAAAGTAATCTGTGACACTGGAGAGTCCTGCAAGGTCTGGAGGATCCGGAGACACCGTGAGTACAGAGATGTCTAACATAATAGATGCTTTTCACATCTACTTATATAATCGGGAGTTTGGGATTTGGGCGTTGTAGCCGAATCCCAAAATCCTCCGAGGCACTGTGAGCGATGACGCGATAGCGTCATCGTGAGCCGCAGCCGCACTAGCTCACACCGCCGCCATTCTGGCAACTGTCGGCCCCGCCGCGAGCGATGACGCAATAGCGACATCGCAAACGGCCTCGCGGCTTCAGCGAGGTCAACGCTGCCCGGATGCCGGCGGTGGCTTCCGCCCAGCCCCGGCCTCAGCAGCCGCCATACCCGCCCACATGCCGGGACCCTGAACAAATGACAGGGCCGACTGCTGTGTGCGATGGAAGCAGTGAGGAGAAGTTTGTCTTCTCCGACCTGTGTCCTCTCCGGTTTGTCCTCCTCCTCTCCGGTTTCTCCTCCTCTCCTGCCGCCCGCCAGCCAGTCAGCGGCTCTCCCCTCCGCCGCTGCTGACGCATTGCCTGCCGGGCTGTGCTGCCGGTGCTCAGGGCTCTGCCCGCCCAGGAGATGCTGCTGGTGGAGACCCAAACAGCTGCTGCAGGTACCGGAGACACGGGGGAACGGAGGGACTGGCCCGGCACGGGAGACCGGACACTGGAGTGTCTGCAGGCCGGGTGGAGAGTCAGACAGAGTAGACAAGGCTGACTGTGTACGTGGTGCTGTCTGTGCTACGTGTATTATAGGAATGCCGGGATTACTGACCTCTGGTGCCGACACTGTGTGTGTGTGTGTGTCTGTGTGTGTGTTGTGCTCTGCCGCCACTGTGTGCGTGTTGTGCTCTGCCGCCACTGTTGTGTGTGTGTGTGTTATGCTCTGCTGGCACTGTTGTGTGTGTGCTGTGCTCTGCCGCCACTGTTGTGTGTGTGTGCGCATGTGCTGTGCTCTGCCGGCACTGTTGTGGCTGTGTGTGTGAGTGTGCACTCTGCCGGCACTGTTGTGTGTGTGTCTGTGTGTGCGCGTGTGCTGTGCTCTGCCGCCACTGTGTGTGTGTCTGCTGTGCTCTGCCGGCACTGTGTGTGTGTGCTTTGCTCTGCCGCCATGGTGTGTGTGTGTGTGCTGTGCTCTGCCACCACAGTGTGTGTGTGCTGTGCTCTGCCACCACGGTGTGTGTGTGCTGTGCTCTGTCGGCACTGTGTGTGTGTGTGCTGTGCTCTGCCGGCACTGTGTGTGTGTGTGCTGTGCTCTGCCCGCACTGTGTGTGTGTGTGCTGTGCTCTGCCCGCACTGTGTGTGTGCTGTGCTCTGCCGCCACGGTGTGTGTGTGCTGTGCTCTGCCGCCACGGTGTGTGTGTGTGTGCTGTGCTCTGCCACCACGGCGTATGTGTGCTGTGCTCTGCCGGCACTGTGTGTGTGTGTGCTGTGCTCTGCCCGCACTGTGTGTGTGCTGTGCTCTGCCCGCACTGTGTGTGTGCTGTGCTCTGCCCGCACTGTGTGTGTGCTGTGCTCTGCCGGAACTGTGTGTGTGTGTGCTGTGCTCTGCCGCCACTGTGTGTGTGTGTGCTGTGCTCTGCCGCCACTGTGTGTGTGCTCTGCTCTGCCGCCACTGTGTGTGTGCTCTGCCAGTACTGTGTCTGTGTGTTCTCTGCTCTGCCGGCTCTGTGTGTGTGTGTGCTCTGCTCTGCCGGCACTGTGTCTGTGTGTGTGTGTGTGCTGTGCTCTGCCGGCACTGTGTCTGTGTGTGTGTGTGCTCTGCTCAGCCGGCACTGTGTGTGTGTGCTGTGCTCTACCGGCACTGTGTCTGTGTGTGCTGTGCTCTGCCGGCACTGTGTCTGTGTAGGTGTGTGCTGTGCTCTGCTGGCACTGTGTCTGTGAGTGTGTGTGCTGTGCTCTGCCGCCACTGTGTCTGATTGGTGTGTGTGCTGTGCTCTGCCGGCACTGTGTGTGTGTGTGTGTGTGTGCGCTCTGCTCAGCCGACACTGTGTGTGTGTGCTTTGCTCTGCCGCCACTGTGTGTGCTCTGCCGCCACTGTGTGTGTGTGTGCTCTGCTCTGCCGACACTATTTGTGTGTGTGCTCTGCCGCCACTGTGTGTGTGTGTGTGCTCTGCTCTGCCGCCACTGTGTGTGTGCTCTGCTCTGCCGGCACTGTGTGTGCTCTGCCGGCACTGTGTGTGTGTGTGTGTGTGTGCGCTCTGCTCTGCCGCCATTGTGTGTGTGTGCGTTTGCATGCGCACTGCTCTGCCGGCACTGTGTCTGTGTGCTTTGCTCTGCTGGCACTGTGTGTGTGTGCTTTGCTCTGCCGGCACTGTGTGTGCTTTGCTCTGCCAGCACTGTGTGTGTGTGCTGTGCTCTGCTGGCACTCTCTGTGTGTGCTGTGCTCTGCCGGCACTGTGTGTGTGTTTGCTGTGCTCTGACGGCACTGTTGTGTGTGTGTGTGCTGTGCTGTTCCAGCACTTTTGTGTATGTGTGTGTGCTCTGTTCTGCCGTCACTGTGTGTGTGCTCTTCTCTGCTGGCACTGTGTCTTTGCTCTGCTCTGCCGGCACTGTGTGTGCTCTGCTCAGCCGGCACTGTGTGTGTGTGCTCTGCTCTGCCGCCACTGTGTGTGTGTGTGTGTGTGTGTGGGCTCTGCTCTGCCACCACTGTGTGTGTGCTCTGCTCTGCCAGCACTGTGTGTGTGTGCTCTGCTCTGCCGCCACTGTGTGTGTGTGCTCTGCTCTGCCCCCACTGTGTGTGTGCTCTGGTCTGCCGCCACTGTGTGTGTGCTCTGCTCTGCCAGCACTGTGTGTGTGTGTGCTCTGCTCTGCCGGCACTGTGTGTGTGTGTGTGTGTGTGTGTGTGCGTTCTGCTCTGCCGGCACTGTGTGTGTGTGCACTCTGCTCTGCCGACACTGTGTGTGTGTGCGCTCTGCTCTGCCGGCACTGTGTGTGTGCTCTGCTCTGCCAGCACTGTGTGTGTGTGTGTGTGTGTGCTCTGCTCTGCCGGCACTGTGTGTGTGTGTGTGTGTGCTCTGCCGGCACAGTGTGTGTGTGTGCTCTGCTCTGCCGGCACTGTGTGTGTGTGTGTGCGCTCTGCTCTGCCGGCACTGTGTGTGTGTGCGTTTGCATGCGCACTGCTATGTCAGCACTGTGTGTGTGTGCTTTGCTCTGCCGGCACTGTGTGTGTGTGCTTTGCTCTGCCGGCACTGTGTGTGTGTGCTTTGCTCTGCCGCCACTGTGTGTGTGTGCTTTGCTCTGCCCACACTGTGTGTGTGTGCGTGTTTGTGTGTGTGCGTGCGTGCGCCCTGCTCTGCCGTCACTGTGTGTGCTCTGCTCTGCCGGCACTGTTGTGTGTGTGTGAGCGCTCTGTTCTGCCGACACTGTGTGTGTGTGTGAGCGCTCTGCTCTGCCGCCACTGTGTGTGTGTGCGTTTGCGTGCGCACTGCTCTGCCGGCACTGTGTGTGTGTGTGCTCTGCTCTGCCGGCACTGTGTGTGTATCTGTGTGTGCGTGTGCTCTGCTCTGCCGACACTGTGTGTGTGTGTGCACTCCTGAGTATCCTGGGTTATGGATAGTTCTTCTATTCGAGACTCTGGAGAAGCTGCCAGACACTTTAGGGCTCACAGCTTTCATCTACTTATATAATCGGGAGTTTGGGATTCTGCCTCTGCTCTCCTCACCCCTCCAGCCTCTGCTCTCCTCACCCCTCCAGCCTCTGCTCTTCTCACCTCTCCAGCCTCCCGCCACATCATACTCTGCTATCCACAGAGCCGCCTCTATACTCTGCTACCCACACACCCGCCTGTATACTCTGCTACCCACAGAGCCGCCTCTATACTCTGCTACCCACAGAGCCGCCTGTATACTCTGCTACCCACAGAGCCGCCTCTATACTCTGCTACCCACAGAGCCTTCTCTATACTCTGCTACCCACAGAGCCGTCTCTATATTCTGCTACCCTCAGAGCCGTCTGTATAGTCTGCTACCCACAGACCCGCCTGTATACTCTGCTACCCACAGAGCCTCCTGTATACTCTGCTACCCACTGACCCGCCTGTATTCACATAATTCATTTCACCGCACTAGTTTACAATAATGTTCAGTCTGAGACGTTTTTCATGCTTTTCTTAATATTGTATCCTCAATATTAACAGTTCAGTGGAACCTTGATTTATGAGCATAATCTGTTGGGGAGTGTGCTTGCAAATCAAATCGCTTGTATATCAAAGCTAATTTTCCCCATAAGAAATAATTGAAACACAGACGATTCGTTCCACAACCCAAAAATATTTACTATATTCATAAATATGTATTTACAGAACTGTAAAATGATTACATCTCCTTGTAGCCCCCAATATCCCCTTGCAGCCCACATCATCCCCATGCAGCCCCAAGTATCACCATCATCCTCTTGTAGCCCCCAATAACCCCCTGCAGCCCCCATCATTCCCGTGCAGACTCCAATATCCCCATCATCCCCCTGCAGCCCCCATCATCCCCATCTAGCCCCCACCATCCCCATATTACTCTTGCAACCACCAATGTCCACTTGCAGCCCCCATCGTCCCCATGCAGGCTCCAATATTCCCATCATCCCGTTGCAGCCCCCAATGTCCCCTTACAGCCTCCATCATCCCCATGCAGCGCACGTCATCCCCTTGCAGCCCCCAATATACCTTTGCAGTTGTCATCATCCCCATGCAGCCCCCAATATCCCCATCATCCACCTGCAGCCCCCATGATCCCCATGCAGCCCCCATCATCCCCATCATATCTTTGCAGCCCCCAATGTCCCCTTACAGCCCCCATCATTTCCATGCAGCACATCCCCTTGCAGCCCCCAATATCCCTTTGCAGCCCCCATCATCCCCATGCACCCTCCAATATCCCCATAATCCCGTTGTGGCCCCCAATGTCCCCTTGCAGCCCCCATCATTCCCATGCAGCACATCCCCTTGCAGCTACCAATATCCCTTTGCAGCCCCCATCATCCCCATGCACCCTCCAATATCCCCATCATCCCGTTGCGGCCCCCAATGTCCCCTTGCAGCCCCCATCATTCCCATTCAGCACATCCCCTTGCAGCCCCCAATATCCCTTTGCAGCCCTCATCATCCCTATGCAGCCCCCAATATCCCCATCATTCCCCTGCAGCCCCCATCATCCCCATGCAGCCCCCAACATCCCCATCATACCTTTGCAGCCCCCAATGTCCACTTGCAGCCCCCATCATCCCCATGCAGCCTACAATATCCCCATCATCCCGTTACAGCCTGCAATGTCACCTTGCAGCCCCCATCATCCCCATGCAGCCCCCAATATCTCCATCATCCCCCTGCAGACCCCATCATCCCCATGCAGCCCCAACATCCCCATCATACCTTTGCAGCCCCCAATGTCCACTTGCAGCTCCCATCATCCCCATGCAGCCTCCAATATCCCCATCATCCTGTTGCAGCCCCCAATGTCCTCTTGCAGCTCCCATCATCCCCATGCAGTGCACATCATCCCCTTGCAGCCCCTAATATCACTTTGCATCCCCCATCATCCCCATGCAGCCCCCAATATCCCCATCATCCCCCTGCAATCCCCCATCATCCACATGCATCCCCCAACATCCCCATCATTCCTTTGCAGCCCCCAATGTTCACTTGCAGCCCCCATTATCCCCATGCAGCCTCCAATATCCCCATTATCTCTTTGCAGTCCCCAATGTCCCCTTGCATCTCCCATCATCCCCATGCAGCGCACATCATCCCCTTGCAGCCCCATCATCCCCATGCAGCCCCCAATATCCCCATCATCCACCTGAAGCCCCATAATACTCCTGAAACCCCCATCATCCCCAGCAGCCCCCAATATCCCCTTGCAGTCCCCATCATCCCCATGCAACTCCCAATATCCCCATCATCCCCTTGGAGACCCCAATATCCCCTTGCAGCCCTTCATCACCCCATGCAGCCCACATAATCCCCTTGCAGCCCCCAATATCCCCATTAAAACACACAAATAACTAAAAAGATGAGGAAACAAAAGCGCAGTAGGGTCTTATCTTTATAAATATTGAAAAAAATGACAAATATTGCTGCTCTCCCCAGTCAGTTGTGGGACCCCCAACAAGTATAGTACAGCTGCCGCAAGATCCACACTCCCCATGCACAGTGGTATTATAATTTGATCCTGATGGACCGTGTTGTTATGATCTGCGCTAACTGTACAATGAAACAGACCACAAATAATCAAAGAATAATGGTACTTTATTCTACACGTTTCAGAGTATATCCCTGCTCTTTCCTCAGGAATGTAACCATGATCATGATCATTTGTGGTCCATTTCATTGTACAATTAGTGCAGATCGTAAAAAAACCATCCAATAGAACACGCACACACACTCTCTCTCACACACTCTCACTCACACACTCTCACTCACACACTCTCACTCACACACTCTCACACACTCTCTCTCTCACACACTCTCACTCACGCACGCTCATCAATCTGCTGCTGTATTCCGGGCCGCCGGGCTCTGCATTGAGCTCTCTCAGCCACCATACATGTGCAAGAAGTCACCGGCCAATTGGCCAGCGGCTCTCGTACTTGTACGGTGGCTGAGAGAGCTCAGAGCGGTGGGAGGACAATGGTGGGCAGATAGCAGCACTCTGTGCTCTCTCTGTGGCTGTACAAGTACGGGAAGCTTCCAGCAGCAGAGAGACACTGTCATTCCATGCATGATGAAGACACATAAGCAGTCTCCAGAGCTCGCTTTCTAACATCAATTACCTTATTTCTGTTGGCCATTAAAAGGTATCACAACTACAAGATTACTATTTTGTTTGCAATCAATAGTTATTGTAGTAGCCTATTTTATCTAAAGAGTATTTTTTTCTTTGAACGTTGCTTGTCTATTAGTAGGAAATATTCAATTATCCAGCAGTGTCAATTGCAATGAACCAATAGGAGATAGCTATTAGTTTTTCATATTTTATTGGGAAACTGTGGAAGGTATATAGATGATATATACAGTAAACAATATCAATTTTTATTACTTACATTCAGCTTATTCTCACTCAGTGAAATGTTTCTTTGTCTTGCAGAAATATGAGGGTCTTCATGTTTTTGGGTGTGGCTTTACTCTTCACATTGGCTTTGGCTGATCATCAAGAGGGCCATGATGGCAAGGATGACGGCCATGACCATGACCACAAAGATTGGCATCATAAGAAAGGGAAACAACATCCCGATAATGAGCCCTTGCCCGTCCACCAGATAGCTCCATACAATTACAAGTTCTCCTTTGACCTGTATCGGCAGGTGGCTCTAGATCATTGTTCTGGGAACATTGTCTTCTCCCCGGCCAGTATTTCGACTGCATTTGCTTTCTTGTCTCTTGGTGCTAAGGGTCACACTCACTCACAGATCACTGAAGGAATGGGTTTCAACACTTCTAAGATCTCAGAAGAAGAAATCCATGAAGGTTTCCACCATCTTCTGCTTTACCTGAATGACATGGACAGGGAGCTGCAGCTCAGTGGTGGGAACGCGATCTTCATCTCCCAGGAACATAAGATTCTCCAGACATTCTTAGATAAAGCAAAGAAGTTCTACTACTCTGAGGCGTTCTCTACTGACTTCGAGAACAACGAAGAAGCAAAAAATCAGATTAATGGTTATGTGAACAAGTCAACTAATGGCAAGATCCCCGAGCTGCTGGACAGTGTAGACAAGGAGGCCATCTTTGTCCTCATCAACTACATTTATTTTAAAGGTAATCCTTACATTATAAAACATAGTTTGCATGACGTCACCCTCAGTATTGCTATAGGGAATAATATGTGGAAAAATATGACTTTTGTAAGCAGTATTGACGATCCAGAATGTGTCTCTTGGGTGTTGGCCATGGATTGCTGCTCAAGTAGATGAGTAAAGCTTTAATGGGTGTAAATAGGATCGGTCATATAATGTCTCAACTCGGCCATTATCAGTCCATGTGATAACATAACACAATGCCAGAATAACAGATTACTATTGTTTTTTCTTCATTTCTTTACAGCAAAATGGGAAAATCCATTTGAGAAGGACTTGACAAAGGAGGAAGATTTTCACGTCAATGAGAACACAACTGTAAAGGTGCCGTTCATGTCCCGGACAGAATTTTACAAGGCGGCCTTCACCAATGAGGCCACCGTGATCTTCATGCCCTACAAAGGAGATGCACATGCCTTAATCATCATGCCAAAGGAGGGGAAGTTATCCGAGATTGAACAGAATTTTAATTATGATTCAATCCGTAAGTGGAAGAGATTATTGCGCCACAGGTGAGGAAGCGTTTACTTATCTACATAAAAATAAAAATAAAAAATAGCAAACACTTCTTATTCATTTTTTATCCAAATATTATATCAATCCTAGTTATTCATTTTTCGCACTTTCATGATAATGACATAAGAGAATTCTCTTATCTACTATTGAGAGGAAGTTGCATCCATATTCAGGCATTTTGGAGTCTATGGACGATGGTCCTTAGTCACCCGGTCACCCACTATAAACATGCACGACTTCTTCCCTCCCTTCTTATTTCTCCTCTTTGGTCCCTCTTGCATATTTATCTCTTATAATAACAATCCTATGTCTACTTTTCCATTTTTGAGTATTATGGCAGGGCCGTATATACAATTAGGCACTGGAGGGCACGTGCCTTGGGTGCAGGTCGCAGGGGGTGGCACCAGTGTAGAGATTTTCTTATTATTTTTTTAACCTTCCCTCCCTTCCCCCAGACTCTATATGAAAACTGTCTTTGCGGAGGAGGTGGGGTGTTGGTGCAGCGGCAGTTTCGTATTATCGGCATGTACCCCAGCGCACGCTGCACTTCCCGGTTCAGTAGAGGTCCCAGTGGCTTCCTGACCCAGCGTGCGGTGAAGTGGTGACACTACAGGGGTCACGCCAGCAGGAAGAGGTCTCCTCACTCTGCCCGCGTCTCTCCTGCATCCGCACAGAAGGGGAAGCAGATGCAGGTAAGTGCTCTGTCAGCCAAAGATAGAAAAGAAAGTCAAAAAAAGACAGCGCCACAGACCTTCGATGGTGAAATTTCGTGTGTCCTTTTATTCCATGGTCAAAAAAAGCGACGTTTCGACCGTCCCTGCGGTCTTTATCAAGCTCAGTTTGTTTTACAATTGACCTCTTTAAATAGTGCTCAACCACACCCATGAAACAGTGTTAGCCAATCATGAACCACATCTAACAATTAGTACAAAAAGCATCAAATACATTAAAAAACTACATATAGGGTGTTATACATGGTTACCTCTTTTTGCCAAGATACGTTTTCCTATATGGCAGGTTTTATATCATAATCAAAAGTTCAAAATGAATATACAGGCACATGAACGGTTGACACCAGTGATCAATCAGCATGCACCTGCCGGTTGTCATGTCAACCTACGTGTATGCAAACATGAATGCTAAATATAGTGTGATAATCAATGGATCAGCAAGACATACCAACATCTCATATTGCGTAATAGAAAGTATTCACAATTTTTTGTATGGTTATAATATATGTGTGGCCCCCAATCATGCCAATCCATTGTACACAATTCATGTCACCAGCATACTAGTACCTTAACCTCCAAATCTGAGTATCTGTGCCCGGCTCTCATAAGGGCACCCATCATCCATCCCAAGTCAGCGTGTTACAGATCGCACGACTGCATGTATCCGTCACAATCAGAACTACAGGGAGAGGAGCGCATGTCAAATGCATACCCGATTCTCAACCAATCGCGTCTCCACGCTCATCGGGAGACTTCATCATCTCGATCGTAATGCTACCTCCGATAGGTCCATAGTGCGCATGCGCCGCCACCTCGTCTCCACAGACCAATTGCGCTCAGCGATTCCGTGTTTACATCACGTGACCGCACGCTTCCTCATCAGCCGTTGGATATCAGCACCGGTTCAGTGTTATAACTAGACCAATGACAAGGCTTACTGTCTCTATTCACATCATATGCAATCTCCTCAGCTATTAGTTTAGAGATGTCACTACGCTCATAAGGACCAATCACTCCATACGTACCCCCTATCTGTAATAAATCACAAAAGTTAAGGGCTATTCATATATATTGTGGGCTTACATCCCACCTCCTGGAACATGATTAAACCAAACCTATTATGACACTCATGGTCAATCCATAGAACATTAGGATATTGTATAATAATCACTCACCCCGATTATCATCTCTAATACTATATAATAGCATCATGTAAACAGTCATATTGTATAAACCTCATGGTCCAATTACAACCATGGAGTAATTATTTATCATGCATGGCACCAATGTGTATCATACTAAAGATCACCCGTGCAAACCGAACATGATGCCTCATCACAAAAGAAAAGAAAACATACTTGATAACCCATATATACATCATCACATGGTCACATAATAACCCCCATTTCATATGACATCTTGAGTCATGTATTGAATGTCCATATACATAAATGTCCATGTTAAATTCTTATCAATAATTTTCATTATTCAACATCCAAATCAGCATATATATACATGACTTATATTGAGAGGAACCCCAACACCTTGTTATTCGATTCAAGTACAACTAAAAAGAAAATTAAAAACAAAAACAGAATTATCAGCAGCAAGTTCCTCCAGACTAAATTACTTTAATAGGCAGCTCCTTTGATTATATTCAATATTCAAACCCTTAGGGTGTAGTGTGTGCAACTCGAATATCCACCTCCTTTCTCTATCTTGAAGGAGGGCCAACCTATCACCCCCTCTTCGTGGCACTGGGACATCATCTATCACCCTAAATCTCAACTGATTGACCGAATGACCACAATCAGCAAAATGTTTAGGCACCGGCAGTTCAACTCTCAGGGTCCTAATTGTACTTTTATGTTTGGAGATTCTTTCCTTAATCGCCATAGTGGTCTCTCCCACATAATTGTTAGATGTGGTTCATGATTGGCTAACACTGTTTCATGGGTGTGGTTGAGCACTATTTAAAGAGGTCAATTGTAAAACAAACTGAGCTTGATAAAGACCGCAGGGACGGTCGAAACGTCGCTTTTTTTGACCATGGAATAAAAGGACACACGAAATTTCACCATCGAAGGTCTGTGGCGCTGTCTTTTTTTGACTCTTTTTGTCTTTTTTTGACTTTTTTTGACTTTTTTTGACTTTCATGATGTATAACAACCGGATGTGAACTCTCCGGAGTGGACGTGCATCCAGGTGCAGATTGAAACCTTGAAGGTCCTGCAGGTAACCCAGGGTGCTGTGACTAATTACCCTTTTTCGTAAAGATAGAAAAGAAGTCTGGAGGGGGAGAGAATGAATTATGAGAAGGCAAAAACTGAGGGGGTGCACAGCATGACAAGTGGGGGGAGACAAGGGGGTGCACAGCATGACAAGCGGGGCGAAACAAGGGGGTGCACAGCATGACAAGTGGGGGAGACAAGGGGTTCACAGCATGACAAATGGGGGAGACAAGGGGGTGCACAGCATGACAAGCAGGGGGAAACAAGGGGGTGCACAGCATGACAAGTGGGGGGAGACAAGGTGGTGCACAGCATGACAAGCAGGGGGGAAACAAGGCGGTGCACAGCATGACAAGTGGGCGGGGAGACAAGGGGGTTCACAGCATGACAAGCGGGGGAGACAAGGGGGTGCACAGCATGACAAGCGGGGAGGGAGACAAGGGTTGCACAGCATGACAAGCAGGGGGAAGACAAGGGGGTTCACAGTATGACAAGCGGGGGGAGACAAGGGGGTTCACAGTATGACAAGTGGGGGGAGACAAGGCAGTGCACAACATGACATGGGGTGGAGACAAGGGTACACAGCATGAAAAGGGGGGAAGACAAGGGGGTGCACAGCATGAAAGAAGGGGATTACAAGGGGTGCACAGCATGAAAAGAGGGGAAGACAATGGGGTACGCAGCATGAAAGGATGGATGACAAGGGGGTGCACAGCATAAAAAGGGGGTGGGAAGACAAGGGGGTGCACAGCATGAAAAGGGGGGAAGACAAGGGGTGCACAGCATGAAAAAGGGAGAAGACAAGGGGTTACACAGCATGAAAAAGGGTATGATAAGGGGGTGCACAGCATGAAAAGGGGGGAAGACAAGGGGATGCACAGCATGATGAAAGGGGGGATGACAAGCGGATGCACAGCATGATGAAAGGGCAGGATGACAAGGGGGTACACAGTATGGAAATGGGGGGTGACAAGGGGGTGCACCATATGGAAATGGAGTATGACAAGGCAACTGCACAGTATGAAAATGAGGGAGGGGGAATGAAAAGGGGGTGCACAGCATGGAAATGGGGGGGATGACAGACAAGGGGGCTTCACAGCATGGAAATGGGGGAGATGACAAGGGGCTGTACAGCATGGAAATCAGGGGTAGAATGACAAGTTGACAAATGAGGGGGCAGTACAGGATGAAAAATGGGGGAGAATGAGAAATGAGGGGGGTGCACAGCACAGAGAATAAGGGAAAAATGTAAAATGAGGGGGTGCATTGCATGGAAATTGAGGCGAGTGCACAGTTTGGAGAATGGGAGGCTCAGTACTGAAATGTGGTAGCCTGGGGGGGCACGGCATGGAGACTGGGGTAGCCAAAGGGGGTTTTGCATGGAAAATGGAGCATGGTATGTAAAAGGAGTAACATGGGAGTTGCATGGCATGGAGCATGGTGGCACGGGAGGGCTCAGCACGAGCAGGGTATCATGGGAGGGGCAGGTATGGAGCAAGGTAGCATAGGAGGTGCATAGTATGGAGGAGGGCTGGCATATGGTCACAATATGAAGAAGCGGTAGAAAGGGGGGCTTGGTAGGGAGAAGGGTAGCATGGGGGCATTTAGTAAAGACACTGGGAGGGCTCAATATGCACAATGCATAGCATAAGGGGGCTCAATATAGAGAAGGGACAACATAAGGCTATGTTCACACACTGCGTAATAGCAGGGCTTTTATGCTGTTGCGCTTTCTTGCTGTGCTTCGCGCAAAAAAGCACAACTGCATTCACACAGTGCACATTTGCAGCTGCAGCTTTTCCAGAGTCCATTCTACAATGTGGGCTATGAAAGAAGTGCGCCAAAAAAGGCGAAAGAATGACATCGTCATTCTTTTTGCGGACGCACTTTGCAGTGAAAGCTCATCTGCAAAATTATGGACCATGTGAACGAATTTCTGCAAAAGCCATTGCTTTTTCAGGAATGTCACTGCATTTCTGCAAGTGCTAAAAAGCGCTGCGTAAATGCAGAAATACACTGCACATGAACGTAGTATGGGGGGACAGTGAAGAGGGGCTGCATTGGAGATCATAGTTCATAAGTGAGGAGAGCGTGGGGGGTATAATTCATTATGTGGAGCATAATGTGGTGGGTTTTATTTATGAGGGGTGGTGGGGCGGTTATATTTAACTAGGGACAGTGTAGTGGGAATATTTTATAGGGGAGAATAATGTGGAGACCATATACCATACGTGAGACAGTGTGGGGTCATTTGTCAGGAAGCACAGTGAGGGGCAATTATTTATTAAGGGCACAGATAGGGTTTACTTAAGGTGGTTATTCTTTTTTAAGAAATATTACAATTATACTGTTTTGGTATGTGCTGCAGAAGACCAGTCAAGAGGTTAGTCTTGGGAGATGCAGGACAATGTGCTGCTAAGATTGATGATATTGTAAAGGAGTCTTTTACCCCCAAATGCCAATTAATCTGCATACACATTTATATAGGTCGTATGTCGTTGTTGTACCGACTGGTTCTAGTTTATTACTGTATTGACAGTGGTTCTGTGAGGTATTATTGTATTGACAGGGGTTCTAGGGATGTATTACTGTATTGACAGTGGTTCTGGTGAGGTATTATTGTATTGACAGGGGTTCTAGGGATGTATTACTGTATTGACAGTGGTTCTGGTGAGGTATTATTGTATTGACAGGGGTTCTAGTGATGTATTACTGTATTGACAGTGGTTCTGGTGATGTACTGACGGTGATTCTAGTGATGTATTACTTGTATTGCCAGTGGTTCTGGTGATGTAGTCATGTGGATGGTGTAATCTTTAACTTAACAGACTTGACCCTAAAACATTATAGGGTGAGTGTGCTGGACTAAAAATACAAGTGAATGTCAGCCAAACAATGAATTGACTAAAGCCCCAAAACACTACAGATAGCAGTCTAATTGCTCAGCTGGTAGCGATCTACCTTGGTTCTCCTATGTACAGGAGCATCGTTCTGCCAAGTGTTCCTGTATTCCCTATTAGAACCAAATCACTTAGAGAACAAAAGGATCTACAGCCTGTAATCAACATGCTGGATCCTTATCTCCCTCGACCAATCATCAGTTCGAGTCCTTATACACATTAGACGGTCCTCACAAACACTGTTGATATCGTGCAGGCTTAGCATAACTTTAACTCTCCATGATGTATGGAGGTCTTCACTACTCATCTGAAGTGCTATGGTGCAAGTGACATCCATGAATCCCTCCTGGGTAGCTGCTCGGACTAGTGTGGATCAGACAAAAGACCAAACATATGCTGTGTCTACATATGCTTAGTCTAACTGATCAGGTGAGGGGTGGGGCGCGACCACTGAAAGTGCCTAGGGCAGCAGGAACTCCAAATACCCCTGATTATGGGGGGTGATGCTTTAGCGAGATAGTGATCTCACATGCACCATAGGATTTAGGAATATAAATTTCTCCTCTTGGTATTTCCACTCCTTCAAAGAGGACACAGGACAATACAGAAGATACATACCACTCTTTATATATCCTTCATTATATATATATATTGTGAGGTAGGATCCGGGGAACTCGCTTGCAGCATAATGACACCAACACATGCTTATAATTTAACAAATACTACCCGTTTATTTCTCGCATACAGATCATAAACCGGGTAGCACATCAAACATTGACCATAAGCACATCACATAATACATTACATACACTAGAGAAACACGTCACATAACACTCACATTACATTACATATATTATAGAACACCTACATTTACCTTAACTATCTATCACCGGGCCCTGTGGGTCCCAATGATGGTTCCAGCCGCCTAACTCTATTTACATAACACTTAACACTAACCCAGACCCCACTCCCAGGATCCGGGTACAGCCCTGTTCACACAGGTCTCATACAGGCTGCTACACTGTGAGAGCCTTCACAACACATTCCTCCAAGATCAATGGGACCATATCACGACCCCTGGTCGGTCCCAATAGCGGCTACGACCGTCTGGCTATCGAGCCGTACGCGGTCTCACACCACTCGGTATGGTACAGGATCCAGCCTGTCCGATACCTTCCACACCGCATGGATCCATCCTAACACATCCATGGATCACATACTCCTCACACACGCTCACAGCCCATCATACAACATCCATGTACTGCGGCTCCCCTGGGTCCATAACAAGGATTGGCAAACCTGAGTCACCGGGACACCGAGCGTCACCAAGGCCTCCTCAGCACATGTTTAGGCCCGACAGCCGCCACCAAACCTCCATCCTGTGGCAGGTCGACGACTGTGCCCACGCCTGAGTCAAGCGCCCTCCAGGATCAGCCTCGGTTCCCCATTCCAGGAGCTCTCTTCACCCCTGCATCTGGCCACAGGTTCACACACACCATCGGAGGGACAGGTGCCTCCCGCATGCAGCAGGCCAAGCCTCCCTCTTGTCCCAACCGGACGGAACACCTCCGATCTCACACCCACACTGGCTGGGTCTCTCTCACAGACTAAACTGAACTGAACTGAACTCACACACACCTGGCAGGTTAAGTCCTCCTCACCACACCCACCTGACACACTCACCTGAGCTGTCAGCAATCAGCATCCTTGACTTTCCTTTGGTCACTCATTGGTCTCATCAGCCACACACAGCCGCCCATTTGGCTCATGAATCTCCTGGCTATTAACCTATTGTGTACCGGATGGGTTTACCGCACTCACACACACAGGAAAACAGACTCATGTGAACCGGATCTTGCTCCAATAATCCGTGGAATGCACCCGGCCAGGGCTCACATAACTACAATATATATATATATATACATATATATATATATATATATATATATATATATATATATATATATATATATATTTATATGGCTAGCATGTTCCTCCTCACCCTCCCTATATAAAACCCCCACTGTGGACACATCTAGGTGAATATATTATTACAAATGCTCCATGTTCGGAGGTTTATGAAACATCTGCACATTATCTTGTGAGATCCATGGGTTATACTGTATATCATCTAGAATTACACTGCTCTTCATTTTATACAGTTATGTGGAGCTAAAGCTCCCCAAATTCTCTGTGACCGGTACTGTGAACCTTAAAGAAACATTAGGTAAGATGGGAATAGTTGACGTCTTCTCAAACAACGCTGATCTCTCTGGTATCACCGAAGGAGCTAAGGCAAAGGTCTCAAAGGTAAGTTTTATCTATCAATTAAACTACCTAATTCTTATCTCTTTATATATCTATGTCAGAAAACTGAGTAAAATACTTAGTAAAATTCTCTGAGCTCCTCCGATTCTGACCCTTCTTTTGGTTACACGATGCGTCTTTCCATTGCAGAGATATTCACATTTTTGTTTTGCTTTTGAAGCACATTATGTGAAATCTCTGCCTGTGGTTCTACTGAGCCTTTCTTCAGTCTTCTCTGGTAGGTGTGCATTTTAATCTCCCCTTCTCAGATGCTGCCAATCCAGCTAATCTAGCAGCCTATCAGTCTCAAACGCTGCAGCACTGTGATTGGCAGCCTCTGGGAAGGTGAAAGTGAAAGTGAAAGGGCAACAACCCAGAGAAGTCTCTAGGGAAACACCCAGTTAGAATGCAAGTAGAGATTTCACATACTGTGCTCCAAAGGAAAAAAATGGGAATATGTCTACAAAAGAACAAGGCATAGCACAATGGAAGATCGGCAAAATCAGGGGAGCTCAGGGATTCTTACAAGATATTTAACTCAATTTTTAGCAAGTGACTGTTCCTCTTTAAGTCTATGTATTATAATAAGCTTCTTCTCAACCTCTGTAGGCTGTCCATAAAGCTGTGCTGAATGTCAATGAGTACGGGACGGAGGCGGCCGGAACAACAGCGATTAAAGGAACTCCCATGATGTATCCTAAAACTGTCAAAATCGATCATCCCTTTATTTTTACCATTTATGATATGAGAGCCCTAAGTTGTCTCTTTGCTGGAAGAATCGTTAACCCTTTGCAATGATTTTCTGCAAAACAAGGAAAAAAGTTCTCTTCAATAAAATGTTACATTTGATCTATCTTGCAATTTATTTTATATAATTGTTATCTCTATCATGTGACCACCCAACGCCCGTCCACACCCAGGAGAGGCGCACGCTGCACCATGGCTGACCCCAAGGAAGGAACAGCTGTCACTTTATAGTGGTTCCTCTATTTTCTGTCCATAATGTTCTCAATTTAAGGCATGGGGTAGCAAAGAAAAGAAAAGGAGAACATGAGGCTGACAACTTCATGCATGCAAGCCAGAGGATAAAAGTCCTACTGGACCCTTTAGTCTTGCCCATTAGTCCAGCAGGGATCGTATCCATTAAAGTACATACCTAAATCTTTCTAGCCTATTATATACAGTATGACTAGATGGAGGCCCGATGATATTGCATCGGGAGAGCAGTGATATCACAGTGGGGGTAAGATCTGTGACACTGCGGGCAGCGGCTGTCTCTCCCCCACCTCGTGCGCTCTCTCTGCCCCATGTGAGCTCTGTCCCCTTTTTGTGCTGTCTCTGTCCACCTCTGAAGGCTCTCTGTCTCCCTGTGCGCACGCTTCGTCCCCAGTGTGCTCTCTCTGCCCTCAATGTGTGCTCTCTCTCTGTTCCCCCTCTGCACTCGCTTTCTGCCCCCAGGGCTCTCTCTCTTTGCTTCCCCTGTGTGCGCTCTCTCTCTCTGTCCCCCTGAGTGGAGAAGGGGGAGAGGAGCGTGCGGAGACCAGGAGAGGGGAGCATGCGGAGATTGAGAGAGGAGAGGGGAGCATGCAGAGACTGGGGAAGGGAAACAAAGCATGCGGAGACTAGAAAGGGGACCATGCGGAGAGGGGAGCATGTGGAGACCAGGGAAGGGGAGCGTGCGGAGACCAGGGGAGAGGAGCGAAGTGTGCAGACCAGAGAGGGGAAGAGAGCAAGCGGAAACTGGGACCAGTGGAGGGGAGTGGAGCATGCAGAGATTGAGACCAAGGGAGAGGAGGGGAGCAGAGCATGCACAGATTGTGACCAGGGTAGCGTGTGAACACCAGAACCGGGGGGAAAGAGCGTGCGGAGATTGGGATCAGTAGGAGGGGTGGGAGCTGCAAAACAAAGAGAAAAGTTCTCTTCAATAAAATGTTACATTTGATC
>JARQOC010000012.1:12415075-12463215 GCA_033576535.1 Allobates femoralis
GTGCATAGATGTGTGTGTGCATAGACGTGTGCGTGCGTGGATGATGGGTGCATAGGTGGATGGATGGGTGCAACAAGGGATCAAGTGTCCTCTTGTTGTAGTCTCTGGGATCATAGTCATGGTGCACTGTATGACAGATCATTGTCATACAGTGCACCATAACTCTGACCCCAGAGACTGTAAGAAGAGGACACTTCATCCCTTGCTGCAGTCTCTGGATTGACCAGAGGCGATCGAGCGTCGTGGGACCTTCGTTGTGGACTACGTCGGAGGCGATCGTGCGTCGTGGGACCTTCGTTGTGGACTACGTCGGATCTTTATAATAAAGATGGAGTCCGAATTTTGTTTGTGTTTTTTTTTCAAATAAAAAGATTTTTCTCTGTGTGTATTTTCTGACTATTTACCAGAGATTCCTAATGGCGGGTCTAACATTGGCCCTATATTATGAATCTCGGGCTTAGTGCCAGCTGACAATAAAAAGCTGGCATTAAGCCCTTTATTACCCAGTTTGCCACCGGCACCAGGGCAGCTGGAAGAGTCTGGGTACAGCGCCAGAAAATGGCGCTTCAATGAATGCGCCATTTTCTGGGGCGGCTGCGGGCTGCAATTCGCAGCATGGGGGGCCCAGAACGCTTGGGCCTCTCCATGCTGCGGATTCCAGCCCCCAGCTGCCTAGTTGTACCTGGCTGGACCAAAAATATGGCGGAGCCCCATGTCATTTTTTTTCTAAAATTAGTTCTAGAAGAAAAAAAAGGGCTTTGCTGTATTTTTGGTGGCCAGCCAGGTACAACAAGGCAGCTGGGGGTTGGTGGCAATCCGTAGCTGCCAAGTTGTACCTGGCTGGACCAAAAATATGGCGGAGCCCCACGCCATTTTTTTTCTAGAATTAGTCCTAGAAAAAAAATAAAAATGGGCTTTGCTGTATTTTTGGTTGCCAGCCAGGTACAATGAGGCAGCTGGGGGTTGCTGGCAGTCCGTAGCTGCCAAGTTGTACCTGGCTGGACCAAAAATATGGCGGAGCCCTACGCCATTTTTTTTCTAAAATTAGTCCTAGAAAAAAAAAGCTTCGCTGTATTTAGATGCATAGTGAACACTTTGAACCCCCAGGTGCTTCACAAATTGATCCGTAAAAATGAAAAAAGAAAATTTGTGTGAAAACAAATGTACTTTTTCCTTACGGATCAATTTGTGAAGCACCTGGGGGATCAAAGTGCTCACTATGCATCTAGATGCATTCCTTGGGGGGTCTAGTTTCCAAAATGGGGTCATTTGTGGGGGAGCTCCAATGTTTGGGCACACAGGGGCTCTCCATACACGACATGGTGTCCGCTAATGATTCCAATAGTTAGCGGACACAATGTCGCGTATGGAGAGCCCCTGTGTGCCTAAACATTGGAGCTCCCCTACAAGTGACCCCATTTTGGAAACTAGACCCCCCAAGGAACATATCTAGATGCATAGTGAGCACTTTGAACCCCCAGGTGCTTCACAAATTGATCCGTAAAAATGAAAAAAGAAAATTTGTGTGAAAACAAATGTACTTTTTCCTTCTTACGGATCAATTTGTGAAGCACCTGGGGGATCATAGTGCTCACTATGCATCTAGATGCATTCCTTGGGGGGTCTAGTTTCCAAAATGGGGTCATTTGTGGGGGAGCTTTAATGTTTGGGCACACAGGGGCTCTCCATACACGACATGGTGTCCGCTAATGATTCCAATAGTTAGCGGACACCATGTCGCGTATGGAGAGCCCCTGTGTGCCTAAACATTGGAGCTCCCCTACAAGTGACCCCATTTTGGAAACTAGACCCCCAAGGAACATATCTAGATGCATAGTGAGCACTTTGAACCCCCAGGTGCTTCACAAATTGATCCGTAAAATGAAAAAAGAAAATTTGTGTGAAAACAAATGTACTTTTTCCTTCTTACGGATCAATTTGTGAAGCACCTGGGGGTTCAAAGTGCTCACTATGCATCTAGATACATACCTTGGGGGGTCTAGTTTCCAAAATGAGGTCACTTGTGGGGTAGCTCAAATGTTTGGGTACACATGGGCTCTCCATACGCGACATGGTGTCCGCTAACAATTCCAATAGTTAGCGGACACCATGTCGCGTATGGAGAGCCCCTGTGTGCCTAAACATTGGAGCTCCCCCACAAGTGACCCCATTTTGGAAACTAGACCTCCCAGGGAACGTATCTAGATTAGTTGTGAACATTTTGAACCCCCAGGTGCTTCACAAATTCATCTGTAAAATTGAATAAGTACTTTTTTTCCACAAAAAAATTCTTTTTTTATTTTTACAGATTATTTTGTGAAGCTCCGGGGTGTTCAAAATGCTCACCACCCATCTAGCTAAGTTCCCTGGGGGTCTAGTTTCCAAAATGGGGTCACTTGTGGGGGAGCTACAATGTTTAGGCACACAGGGGCTCTCCAAACGCGACATGGTGTCCGCTAACAATTGGAGCTAATTTTTCAGTCAAATTGTTAGCGGACACTATGTCGCGTTTGGAGAGCCCCTGTGTGCCTAAACATTGGAGCTCCCTCACAAGTGACCCCATTTTGGAAACTAGAGCCCCCAGGGAACTTATATAGATGTGTGGTGAGCATTTTGAACCCCCAGGTGCTTCACAAATTCATCCGTAAAAATGAAAAAGTACTTTTTTTTCTACAAAATGTTTTTTTTTTCATTATAAAAGATTAATTTGTGAAGCACTAGGGTATTCAAAATGCTCACCACCCATCTAGATAAGTTCCCTGGCGGGTCTAGTTTCCAAAATGGGGTCACTTGTGGGGGAGCTCCAATGTTTAGGCACACAGGGGCTCTCCAAATGCAACATGGTGTCCGAAAACAATTTGACTAAAAAATCAGCTCAAATTGTTAGCGGACACCATGTCGCGTTTGGAGAGCCCCTGTGTGCCTACACATTGAAGCTCCCCCACAAGTGACCCCATTTTGGAAATTAGACCCCCCAGGGAATTTATCTAGATGGGTGGTGAGCATTTTGAACCCCCAGGTGCTTCACAAATTCATCCGTAAAAATGAAAAAGTACTTTTTTTTCTACAAAATGTTTTTTTTTCATTATAAAAGATTAATTTGTGAAGCACTGGGGTATTCAAAATGCTCACCACCCATCTAGATAAGTTCCCTGGGGGGTCTAGTTTCCAAAATGGGGTCACTTGTAGGGGAGCTCCAATGTTTAGGCACACAGGGGCTCTCCAAATGCAACATGGTGTCCGCTAACAATTTGACTGAAAAATCAGCTCAAATTGTTAGCGGACACCATGTCGCGTTTGGAGAGCCCCTGTGTGCCTACACATTGGAGCTCCCCCACAAGTGACCCCATTTTGGAAACTAGACCCCCAGGGAATTTATCTAGATGGGTGGTGAGCATTTTGAACCCCCAGGTGCTTCACAAATTCATCCGTAAAAATGAAAAAGTACTTTTTTTTCTACAAAATTTTTTTTTTTCATTATAAAAGATTAATTTGTGAAGCACTGGGGTATTCAAAATGCTCACCACCCATCTAGATAAGTTCCCTGGGGGGTCTAGTTTCCAAAATGGGGTCACTTGTGGGGGAGCTCCAATGTTTAGGCACACAGGGGCTCTCCAAATGCAACATGGTGTCCGCTAACAATTTGACTGAAAAATCAGCTCAAATTGTTAGCGGACACCATGTCGCGTTTGGAGAGCCCCTGTGTGCCTACACATTGGAGCCCCCACAAGTGACCCCATTTTGGAAACTAGACCCCCAGGGAATTTATCTAGATGGGTGGTGAGCATTTTGAACCCCCAGGTGCTTCACAAATTCATCCGTAAAAATGAAAAAGTACTTTTTTTTCTACAAAAATTTTCTTTTAGCCTAAACTTTTTCATTTTCACATGGGGAACAGGATAAAATGGATGCTAAAAATTGTTGGGCAATTTCTCCTGAGTACACAGATACCTCATATGTGGTCATAAACCACTGTTTGGGCACACAGCAGGGCTCAGAAGGGAAGGAGCGCCATTTGACTTTTTGAACGGAAAATTAGCTCCAAAAGTCAAATTGCCCTCCCTCCCTTCTGAGCCCTGCCCTGCGCCCAAACAGTGGTTTATGACCACATATGAGATATCGATGTACTCAGGAGAAATTGCCCAACAATTTTTAGGATCCATTTTATCCTGTTGCCCATGTGAAAATGAAAGAATTGAGGCTAAAAGAACATTTTTGTTGGAAAAATTAAAATTACCATTTTTTCCTTCCACTTTGCTTTAGTTCCCGTGAAGCACCTGAAGGGTTAATAATCTTCTTGAATGTAGTTTTGAGTAGCTTGAGGGGTGTAGTTTTCGGAATGGTGTCACTTTTGGGTGTTTTCTGTCATGTAAACCCCTCAAAGGGACTTCAAATGTGATGTGGTCACAAAAAAAAATGGTTTTGTAAATTTTGCTGGAAAAATGAAAAATTGCTGATGAACTTTGAACCCTTATAACGTCCAAACAAAAAATTTTTTTTTTCCCAAAATTGTGCTGATGTAAAGTAGACATGTGGGAAATGTTATTTATTAACTATTTTGTGGCACATACCTCTCTGGTTTAGCAGAATAAAAATTCATAATTTGAAAATTGCAAAATTTTCAAAAATTTTGCCAAATTTTTAATTTTTTCACCAATAATCGCAAAAATTATCGACCTAAATTTAATACTAACATGAAGCCCAATATGTCACGAAAAAACAATCTCAGAATCGCTCGGATCCAATGAAGCGTTCCAGAGATATTACCCCATAAAGGGACACTGGTCAGAATTGACAAAAATGGCCTGGTCATTAGGGTCAAAATAGGCCCGGGGGTGAAGGGGTTAATATTTACAAAGACTTAAAAGTAAAAATTACAAAAATCACTAAAGTTCAAAAACAGTTCAAAAATTCAAAAAGCAGTCCTTCCGGAGGTTTAGTCTTTTGCCTCCGGGCTGATGAATATATACAAGAAAGTTTATACCACAACCAGTCCGTGGTAGTATGGTCCAAAAAATTAAATAAAGGGAAAAAGTTTGAAGAATATGCAAGAAGTTCATACAGGATAGTCTCTGTAGGTACTGGGCTTTTTAACGTTGCATTAACTATGTACATTTGTCCACGGGCGTATCTGCTTAGGAGGCCTGGATTCTCTACACCACCCCCAGGCACTTTCTTGCCCTAACTTAATGTACATGGGGGTTAATCCAGTTCCTCCACCCTCTTGGACACTATCTATCGGGTTTAATTTATATTAACACAAACATATTTACATTTTACAGTTAATTTGACCTTTTAATCCCTGTACCTAGCTGGTAACTGCCCTCTGGTACTACGCTCTGATGTGCGTAAAGCGGGTATACTACTTGCATGTAGACTATTGGTGCTGGTGGACATGTACCTACTTATAGTGTTTGGTACTATAGAAGATGAAGATCTGACTGTAGGACTGGCAAGCTCACAGGGACCAGGAATTGATTCTTCCTCTATGGGTTCTACTTCCAGTTCTTGAGGTCTTGGGACTTCTTCTGGTAACACGGGTTCTGGTGTTGGTTCCATCATTGAAGGGAATGCAATCATTGGGACTACAAGTGCTCCATGATAATTTGGCCATGTTTTGGGGAAATCTCCTAGCACCGTATGAAATATTTCATCTTCTTTCTCTTTGACAGGCTGGACCTGTACGGGTTCTGTTACTTCTGGTGTCTTCAGGGTTTCAGTACACGGTTTGAGATGGTCTCTGGACACAAGTACTGAAGTTCTTCCTTCATCTTTGCTTATTAGACACATTTTAGCATTGTCTAGATTGGATGGTAAGACTGTGTATGGGATGGTTTCCCACTGATTATCCAATTTGTTAGTGCGTCTCTTTCTTCTGAGCATTTGCTCACCGGGTTGTAATGGAGTTGCTTGAGCACTTTGGTTATAGGTTCCCTCTTGTCTTGCTCTAGCTTGCTCAAGATTTTTCTCTACGCACTCTTGTACTAGGCGATACTGTTGCTGACGTAGGGTATCCCAATTGGATTCTTCGACTTCTGCATCTGGTTTCACGATTCCCATATCTAAGTCAATTGGTAGCTTGCCGGGTCTTGCACGCATAAGATAAGCTGGGGTGCAGTTTGTAGAACTCACTGGAACATGGTTGCATAAGTCTACCAAATCGGGTAATTTATCCGGCCATTGATTTCTCTCAGATTCCGGTAACGTTTTCAATAGGTCTATTACAATATGGTTCATCTTCTCACATAAGTCATTTCTTTGGGGATGGTACGCTGTCGTGCGGATCTTCTTACAGTCGTACATGTTGCAGAATTCTTGGAAAATCTCTGATTCAAAACCTGGACCTTGGTCTGCAAGGACTTGTTCCGGGTAACCATGCGGTCTACCAAAATGGGTCTGAAATGCTCTTGCTGCCGTCTTCGCTGTCAGGTCCTTGACGGGTACCACCACTAAGAAGCGTGAGTAATGGTTCACAATGGTTAAGGCATAGACATAGCCTGACCGGCTTGGTGACAACTTGACGTGGTCTATTGCAACTAACTCTAGTGGTTGCTTGGTTACTATGGACTGGAGTGGGGCTCTCTGTTGATCTTTTCTTCTAAGGTTGCATGGGCCACATTTTCTACACCAATCTTCAATTGATTTTCTCATTCCAACCCAATAGAATCTCTCTCTTAGGAGCACTTCCAACTTCTTCCATCCAAAATGACTTGCACTGTTATGGTAGGCTTCTAAGACCATTTTGGTGTCTCGCTTGGGTACGATTATCTGCCAGACCAATTCACGTGTTTTTGCATTGGTATGCCTTCTGCAGAGCTTCCCTTGATACAGGAACAACTTGCCTCTCTCTTTCCAGAGCTGTTGGGTCTCTGCCGGGGCGTTCCTATTAGGGTACACACCTTGTTGTGTAAGCAGTTCTTTCACTAGCTTCACAGCCGGATCACTATCTTGGGTATCAGCCCATCCATGGTGTGCTAACGGGTTAAGACTTGCCTGTTGTTCTCTTTGGTAGATGCCGGGTTGATACTTGTTTACCTTTGAACGATGAAAGGCCGGTAGTTCAATTTCTTCCAACTCTTCCGGTTCCTCTTCCACATCTTTCAGGTGTGGCATCCGGGATAAGGCATCTGCGTTCCCGTTCTTGCGGCCTGCTCTATATTTGATGACAAAATTGTAGTGCTCCAATGCTACTAATTTGGCTGTATCCAGGTGGGTCAACAGGTTGTTATCCGTGTAGATGGTTAATTCTGCACGCGCCAAGTAATGCTTAAAACGTTCAGTTACAGCTAGGGATGGGCGAATCTACTCGCTAGGACTCGTTACTCGGCGAGTAGTAAGGGACTCGCAGGACTCGGTACTCTGCGAGTTTCCCAGCGATTACTCGCACAGTAACGAGTCCAATGCAAATCAATATCAATCCTAGTTTTGTCAGAGACGCTGCCAAAACTAGGATTGCCTTTGACTTGCATTGGTCTGATTACAAGTAATCACAGGGAAACTCTCAAAGTTTGCGAGCCGAGTCTAGCTGTCTTCTCTGTGCAGGCTGCCGCAGCTCCAGGGTCCTAGAGCCTGCCTGCTCACAGAGATGATGTAGCAGAGCTGAGATTGTTCTCAGTCTGCTCATCCCTGTGCATAGACATCTATATCTATGCACAGGGGATGTAGCAGAGAGGACATCGCGTTTTGGACTACGTCGGACGGAAGAGGATTTTTTTAATTAAAGATGGAGTCCCTAATGGCTTTTTTTTTTTTATTTCTAATAAAAAAATTTCTCTGTGTTGTGTTTTTTTAACCCTTTATTGGAGATTCTTAGTGGCTGGGTCAAACGTGGCCTGACATTAAGAATCTCGGGCTTAATACCAGCTTGTATAACAAAGCTGGTATTAACCCCTTTATTACCCAGCGTGCCACCGCCACCAGGGCCGCTGGAAGAGCGGAGTTCAGCGCCAGAGGATGGCGCTTCAATGAACGCGCCATCTTCTGGGGCGGCTGCGGGCTGCAATTTGCAGCGGGGGGTGCCCAGAAAGCTTGGCCATTCCTGCGCTGCGGATTCCAGCCCCCAGCTGCTTAGCTGTACCTGGCTAGACATAGAAATTGCGCGGAGCCCCACGCATTTTTTTTTAATTATTTCATGAAATTCATGAAATAATAAAAAAAAAGGGCTCCCCTATATTCTTGTATCTGGCCAGGTACAAATAGGCACCTGGGGGTTGGGGGCAGCCCGTCGCTGCCTGCTGGATCCGGCTGGTTCCATAAATATGGCGAAGCCCACGTGAAATTTTTTTCTGACAAATCCATAAAACAATGTAAATAAAAGGGACTGCATCTTTATTAACCCCTGGACCATGGGCGAGGGGTTAATAAAGATGCAGTCCCTTTTTTAGGATTGTTTTATTTATTTTTCAGAAAAAAAATTACATGGGCTTCGCCGTATTTCTGGAACCAGACGGATCCAGCAGGCAGCGACGGGCTGCCCCCAACCTCCATGTGCCTATTTGTACCTGGCCATATACAAGAATATAGGGGAGCCCTTTTTTTTATTATTTCATGAATTTCATGAACTAATTAAAAAAAAATGCGTGGGGCTCCGCGCAATTTCTATGTCTAGCCAGGTACAGCTAAGCAGCTGGGGGCTGGAATCCGCAGCGCAGGGATGCCCAAGCTTTCTGGGCACCCCACGCTGCAAATTGCAGCCCGCAGCCGCCCCAGAAGATGGCGCGTTCATTGAAGCGCCATCCTCTGGCGCTGAACCCCGCTCTTCCAGCGGCCCTGATGGCGGTGGCACGCTGGGTAATAAAGAGGTTAGGGCCAGCTTTGTATTATCAGCTGGCCCTAAGCCCGAAATTTATGGCGGTCACGCCAATATGAGACATTAAATTGTTTTAAAAAAAACACAACACAGAGAAAATTTTTATTAGAAATAAAAAAAAAAGCCATTAGGGACTCCATCTTTAATTAAAAAATTCCTCTTCCGTCCGACGCAGTCCAAAACGCGATGTCCTCTCTGCTACATCCCCTGTGCATAGATATAGATGTCTATGCACAGGGAATGAGCAGACTGAGAATAATCTCAGCTCTGCTACATCAGGCAGCAGGCGGGCTCTAGGACCTTGGAGCTGCGGCAGCCTACACACAGAGCAGACAGCCGGACTCTTATCTGTGCGAGTTTCCCAGCGATTAATTGCACAGTAAACTAGGATTGCTTCAGACTGAAGCTTCCGAGACACATCTGTGATTTGTAAATCGCACACTACTCGCTATTACTCGCTTCCCCATTCATTAACATTGGACTCGCTAGACTCGCAACGAGTAGCGAGTCCCGGGATCGGACTCGCTAGAGTCAAGCGATTCCGAGTAATTTAGGATTCGCCCATCACTAGTTACAGCCCAAACTACTGTCAGTAGTTCCAACTTGAAGGAGCTGTAGTTCTCGTGATTTCTTTCTGTAGGCCGGAGCTTTCTACTTGCAAAGGCAATAACTCTCACTTTGCCTCCTTGCATCTGCGACAACACTGCTCCCAGTCCCACGTTGCTGGCATCCGTATATAGAATGAATGGTTGATGGTAATCAGGGTATGCCAGGATCTCTTCTCCTGTCAATGCACATTTCAGCTTGTTGAAGGAATCTTCCTTCTCTTCACTCCACTGGAAAGGAGGATTACGGGTTGCAGACTTTCTTGACTGTCCTACCAGGATGTCTTGTAGAGGAGCTGCTAGCTTCGTGAATCCACTGATAAATCTTCTATAATAGCCTACCAGGCCCAGGAATTGCCTCACTTCTTTCACATTTGTAGGTCTTGGCCAATCCCTTATTACTGTGACTTTATCAGGATCCGGTGCTACTCCCTCTGAACTCACGACATGTCCCAGGTACTGTACCTTTGGTTTGAGAAGGTGAAATTTAAATGGCTTGATTTTCATGCCATATTTGGACAAGGCTTCAAACACTTCTGCCAGGTCTTGTAGATGTTGCTCATACGTCTTGGAGTGGACTATGACGTCATCTAGGTACAGGAGGACAGTTTCAAAGTTCTTGTGTCCTAGGCAGCTCTTCATCAGGCGTTCAAAGGTCCCGGGTACGTTGCAGAGTCCGAACGGCATACAATTGAACTCACAGAGGCCCATCGGCGTAGTAAACGCTGTCTTCTCCTTGTCGGCCTCGGCCACAGGAACCTGCCAGTACCCACTAGTCCTAGTCAGATCAAGGGTGGAAAAGTAGTTAGCAGATTTTCATGCAGCTAATGACTCCTCAATCCTAGGTAATTGGTATGCGTCCTTATGTGTGATGCAGTTAATCTGCCGG
Organism: Allobates femoralis; assembly: GCA_033576535.1. NCBI lineage: Eukaryota > Metazoa > Chordata > Amphibia > Anura > Aromobatidae > Allobates > Allobates femoralis. The sequence goes on from JARQOC010000012.1 coordinate 12,425,379, forward strand.
TAATCTACGCACATTCTCATGGTCCCATCCTTCTTTTTAACTAACACTAGAGGTGCTGCCCAGGGGCTACAACTGTCTCTTATTACCCCTGCAGATTTCATTTCTCTGAGCATGTCTTTGGTGGTTTGGTAGTGAGCAGGTGGTAATGGTCTATACCTCTCTTTTATAGGCTGATGGTTACCTGTGGGTATAGTGTGCTCTACCCCTTTGATTTGCCCAAAGTCTAACGGGTGTTTGCTGAATATCTGCTCATATTCTTTCACTACCCGGTATACTCCATGCTTTTGATGGGAAGGTGTAGAACTGGTACCTACATGTAGCTTTTGGCACCAATCCTCCATCTTTTCTCCTGAGCCATTGTCATCCGCCTGACTTGACGGGTCCAAGGGCTCGACCGCTGTGATGTTGTTATTATCAACCGTATACAACTTAGCCATGGTAGCATACTTTGGTAATGTGATCTCATCATCTCCACAGTTTAATAGGCGTAATGGCACTCTTCCCCGGTGTACCTCAACGACTCCTCTAGCTGTAAGTATGGTAGGTCTACTGTCTGAGTACACGGGTTCTACCAGAGCTTGATAGTCTCGCCCTTTAATGCCTATTGCGGCTCTACACCAGACCAACATTTCAGTTTTGGGAGGTATTACAATGGGTTTTGGATCACTTACTCGTACACTGCTGATTTCACCTCCGGATATTTCTACCTGCTGCTCTAACATCAGAGCTTTTATTTCTTTGTGCAAAAGCCTCTGCTGTCTGGTTCCGGCAGTCTCGGCGATCTGCTGCAAGACAGTAATTACCTCGGAAAAACACTTTTCAATTACATTCATTCCTAGTAACATTACTGGTTCACGATCTCGCCGGTCAACATTTACAATAATAATACCCTGGTTCTGCGATTCTACCTTTCCAATCTGAATGGTCATTTCTCTGAACCCAACCTGTGGTATTAATTGTCCATTACTAGCCCATACTTCCATGTTAAAGTCTGATGGACCACTATTAATGTCTGAATCAGCCCAGTACCTTTCAACAGCTACACCTATGGTCGGCACCGATTTTTCCGATTTTTCTCGTCCCCAGATGCTGCGCGCGTCCTGGGGAGACGAGCATCTCTGGATTTTTCGTTTAGGCCTCGACGTCCGCACTACAGTTTATCGACTCTGGAGCGGACGCCGTTCGAATCCAGACGCCGCTATTCGGCGTGCCACAGTCTTGTTCCGTGCCGGACGCGACTGTCAAGTTTTTGGAACGTTTCGTGATGAAAACATTTTTCGTGCGAAATCTTCTCTTCAATCGTCTTAGTAGCCAGCCCAGGCTTCCCATAGGCTTCATTAAGCCGGCTCTCGCTCGTCGACTTCGCCGCAGGACGACGCGACATTCACCATTGTACGCATCCAGCCCATGAGGTGCGCCGCACGCTGCGCCGGGTCAATCCGACGCCGTTAAGGCTCCGAAAATGACTTGCGAAAACCTTCGTCTGGCCCAGGTTTTAAAATGGCGGCATTTAGCCAGCCTTGCACAGAATTTCACCACTTGAAATTGACCACCAGATGGCATCTGTGCATTAAAAATCATTCATTACTTGTCAGCCAGAATTCAGCTGCATTTCTGCAAATTGAACACTGGATGGCAGCTTTGCTTTAAAAGTCATCCAGTCATTCATGATAGGGCTGGCTAAAGAATTTGGAAACGCCTCTCAGAGGATTTTTCACTTGTCCTTTCCATGACCTTTGCTGGAATGGCTGTGATTGGGGGAAGGAGGGGGATGGTCTAGTCTCTCTCTCTCTCTGTTGTTTCACATGACATTAGGACTTTCAAAGTGCTGCCTGACTGTGTAAAACAACTTTTTTAACACATGACTTGCGCTAATCCCTAGGTACATTTGCTCTTTTAAAAACTGTGTAAGTTTTTGTCCGATTTTGACAAATAAAAAGTAATGGTCGTGTGCAACACTATGTAATAGTGCTCAAAACCACATTGCCTTTTTGTTGCCGCGTTTTGTTGATCTACGTTATTGTGGCAAAACTTTAGAATTGTGCAATATTTAAGAATGCGCAATGTGGTAAAAAAGGGCACATGTTATCGCCATGATTCTGTCACAATTTGTGAAGTATGCTCTAAAAACGCTATGACTTGCGCTAATCGCTAGGTACATTTGCTCCTTCAAAAACTGTACGTTTTTGTCCAGTTTACATAAAAAAAACACAAAAACCTGAGGGCTGGCTGGATACAGTGGAGGACATGTCCATAGCTGGCCCTCATGGTCTGTCTTATTTGAATAATGAAAAAAAAACATGAGGGCTAGGTATATAGAGCCGCGGACACCCAGTAGCTGGCCCTCATGGTCTGAGTACTTGAGGGTCGGCTGGATAGAGCTGAGGACATGCCCATAGCCGGCCTTCATGGGGTGTCTTATGTTATTAATGGAAATAAAAACATGAGGGCCAGGTATATAGAGCCGCGGACACCCCCATACCCGGCACTCATGGTCTAAGTACTTGAGGGCTGGCTAGATAGAGCTGAGGACACGCCCATACCCGGCCTTTATGGTGTGTCTTATGTTATTAATGAAAAAAAAAAAAAAAATGAGGGTCAGGTATATAGAGCCGCAGACATCCCCATACCCGGCCCTCATGGTCTAAGTACTTGAGGGCCGGCTGGATAGAGCTGAGGACACACCCATACCCGGCCCTCATGGTCTGAGTACTTGAGGGCTGTCTAGATAGAGCTTAGGACACCCCCATACCCGGCCGTTATGGTCTAAGTTCTTTTAGGGCCAGCTGGATAAAGCTGAGGACACACCCATACCTGGCCCTCATGGTCTAAGTACTTGAGGGCCAGCTGGATAGAGCTGAGGACACGCCCATACCCAGCCTTTATGGTGTGTCTTATGTTATTAATAAAAAAAACATGAGGGTCAGGTATATAGAGCCGCGGACACCCCTGTAGCTGGCCCTCATGGTCTAAGTACTTGAGGGCTGGCTGGATAGAGCGGAGGACATGCCCATACCTGGCCCTCATGGTCTAAGTACTTGAGGGTCGGCTGGATAGAGCCGTGGACACCCCCATACCTGGCCCTCATGGTTTAAGTACTTGAGGGCCGGCTGGATAGAGCCGTGGACACCCCCATACCCAGCCCTCATGGTCTGAGTACTTGAGGGCCAGCTGGATAGAGCTGAGGACACCCTCATACCCGGCCCTCATGGTCTGAGTACTTGAGGACCAGCTGGATAGAGCTGAGGACACCCTCATACCTGGCCCTCATGGTCTGAGTACTTGACGGCCGGCTGGATAGAGCTGAGGACACGGCCATACCTGGCCCTCATGGTTTAAGTACTTATGGGCCGGCGGGATAGAGCTGAGGACACACCCATACCCGGCCTTCTTGGTATGTTATTAATGGAAAAAAAAACATGCGGGCCAGGTATATAGAGCCGCGGACACCCCCATACCTGGCCCTCATGGTCTGAGTACTTGAGGGCTGGCTGGATAGAGCAGAGGACACGCCCATACCCGGCCTTCATGGCCTGTCTTATTTGAATAATGGAAAAAAAACATGAGGGCCAGGTATATAGAGCCGCGGACACCCCCATACCCGGCCCTCATGGTCTAAGTACTTGAGGGCAGGCTGGATAGAGCTGAGGACACACTCATACCCGGCCCTCATGGTCTGAGTACTTGAGGGCTGGCTGGATAGAGCTGAGGACACACCCATACCCGGTCTTCATGGCCTGTCTTATTTGACTAATGAAAAAAAAACATGAGGGCCAGGTATATAGAGCCGCGGACACCCCATGGTCTGAGTACTTGAGGGCTGGCTGGATAGAGCTGAGGACTTGCCCATACCCGGCCTTCATGAACTGTCTTATTTGAATAATGAAAAAAAAACATGAGGGCCAGGTATATAGAGCCGCGGACACCCCGTACCCAGCCCTCATAGTCTAAGTACTTGAGGGCCGGCTGGATAGGAGTGAGGGCATCTCCATACCCGGCCCTCATGGTCTAAGTATTTGAGGGCTGGCTGGATAGAGCGGAGGACACACTCATACCCAGCCCTCATGGTCTGAGTACTTGAGGGCTGCCTGGATAGAGTCGAGGACACACCCATACCCGGTCTTCATGGCCTGTCTTATTTGACTAATGAAAAAAAAAACATGAGGGCCAGGTATATAGAGCCGCGGACACCCCCATGGTCTGAGTACTTGAGGGCTGGCTGGATAGAGCTGAGGACTTGCCCATACCCGGCCTTCATGAACTGTCTTATTTGAATAATGAAAAAAAAACATGAGGGCCAGGTATATAGAGCCGCGGACACCCCGTACCCAGCCCTCATGGTCTAAGTACTTGAGGGCCGGCTGGATAGAGGTGAGGACATCTCCATACCCGGCCCTCATGGTCTAAGTACTTGAGGGCCTCTTGGATAGAGCAGAGGACACACCCATACCCAGCCCTCATGATCTAAAAACTTGAGGGCCAGCTGGATAGAGCTGAGGACACACCCATACCCGGCCCTCATGGTCTGTCTTATTTGAATAATGAAAAAAAAAACATGAGGGCCAGGTATATAGAGCCGCGTACACACCCGTAGCTGGCCCTCATGGTCTAAGTACTTGAGGGCCAGCTGGATAGAGCAGATGCCACGCCTATACCCGGCCTTCATGATCTGTCTTATTTGAATAATGAAAAAAAAAAACATGAGGGTCAAGTATATAGAGCCGCAGACACCACCGTAGCTGGCCCTCATGGTCTAAGTACTTGAGGGCTGGCTGGATAGAGTCAAGGACACACCCATACCCGGTCTTCATGGCCTGTCTTATTTGACTAATGAAAAAAAAAACATGAGGGCCAGGTATATAGAGCCGCAGACACCCCCATGGTCTGAGTACTTGAGGGCTGGCTGGATAGAGCTGAGGACTTGCCCATACCCGGCCCTCATGGTCTGTCTTATTTGAATAATGAAAAAAAAACATGAGGGCCAGGTATATAGAGCCCCCGTAGCTGGCCCTCATGGTCTAAGTACTTGAGGGTCGGCTGGATAGCGCCTAGGACACGCCCATACCCGGCCTTCATGGTGTGTCTTATGTTAACAATGAAAAAAATCATTGAGGGCAGGCAGACTAGAGAAAGCCGTATATATATATATATATATACATATATGTGTGTGTGTGCGTATGTATGTATATATATAAATATAGCTATGTGTATATATATATAATGTGTATATATACCTATATATATATATATATACCTATATGTACCTATATGTATACACCTATATATATATATATATATATATACCTATATATATATATATATATACATACCGTATATACTCGCGTATAAGCCGAGTTTTTCAGCCCAAAATTTGGGCTGAAAAGTCCCCCCTCGGCTTATACGCGAGTATACAGAACTTCAGGCTTCCCCCGGAGGTATACAGGCCCCCCCATCAAGATCCAGGGCCCCCCCCCTTTGCGCGGCAAACCTGTAAAGTAAAATCATACTTATCACTGTCCTGTCGCGCCGTCCCGCCGCTGCCGACATCACGATCCCGGCTTCATTCCGCATCTTCCGCCTTCCTGTGGTAATGACATCATTGCCCGCGACCACAGGAAGCCAAGAGACGCGGAATTAAGCCCGGGATCGTGATGTCGGCAGCGGCGGGACGGTGCGACAGGACAGTGATAAGTATGATTTTACTTTACAGGTTTGCCGCGCAAGGGGGGGCCCTGGATCTTGATGGGGGGGGCCTGTATACCTCCGGGGCTGCTGCTGTATACAGCTCTGGGGCTGCTGCTGTATACACCCCTGGGGCTGCTGCTGTATACACCCCTGGGGCTGCTACTGTATACACCACTGGGGCTGCTGTATACTACCTAAGGGCTGCTGTATATACCTCTGGCGCTGCTGCTGTATACAGCCCTGGGGCTGCTGCTGTATACACCCCTGGGGCTGCTGCTGTATACACCCCTGGGGCTGCTGCTGTATACACCACTGGGGCTGCTGTATACTACCTAAGGGCTGCTGTATATACCTCTGGGGCTGCTGTATACACCACTAGGGCTGCTGTATATACCTCTGGGGCTGTATATACCTCTGGGGCTGCTGTATACTACCACTGGGGCTGCTGTATACTACCACTGGGGCTGCTGTATAGTACCACTGGGGCTGTATATACCTCTGGGGCTGCTGTGTACTACCACTGGGGCTGCTGTATACACCTCTGGGGCTGCTGTATACTAACCACTGGGGCTGCTGTATACTACCACTGGGGCTGTATATACCTCTGGGGCTGCTGTGTACTACCACTGGGGCTGCTGTATACACCTCTGGGGCTGCTGTATACTAACCACTGGGGCTGCTGCTGTATATACCACTGGGGCTGCTGCTGTATACTACCACTGGGGCTGCTGTATATACCTCTGGGGCTGCTGTATACCACACTGCTGGGGGCTGTATACCTGTGCTGGGGTCCACCCTCGGCTTATACTCAAGTCAATAGGTTTTCCCAGGTTTTGGGGGCAAAAGCAGGGGGGTCGGCTTATACACGGGTCGGCTTATACACGAGTATATACGGTAATATATATATATATATAAAATATATATATATAATATGTATATAAATATATATATATAGATATATATAGATAGGCTATAGAGAGCATCAATAGCCGCCCTTCATGGTCTCAGAGCTATTTAAATTAAAAAAAACTTTGAGTGCTGGCTGGAGAGAGCCGTGGGCACTATGATAGGCAGCCCTCATGGTCTGTGTTTTTTAAAATAAAACAAAATTGAGGGAGGGCTGGCTGGAGAGAGCCGTGGCTAACACCAAAGGCTGGCTATAGGTTGTCATGGACAAACTATACCAAGCCCTCACGCTTGTGTAAAACATTAGAAAGAGAAAGAGCCCCATCTGGTGATTTTATATTCCTATATTAAAAAATACAAAAGTTGGGCAACAGTGCCACCCTGTGGATCTTCCACAGAACACACATTTTTAACAAAATGTTCCATGAAAGCTGGTTATAGGTGCCCGAAGAAAGCGTGATACCAAAAGTTCATGTTGCGTATTTTAGCATTTTTCTTGCGTAGACCCCCTCGAAAGCGATATTTTAGGCCGCAGAGCGCGCGGTTTTAATCAGGAATTTTTCCTGACCCATGTAAAAAATTTTGCTCCTCCTACCGCGTTTGTAAGGGTCCCGAAATGATAAATGTCAAATTGCCCCCATCAGTCCCTATATATTACTATAGTACAGTAGGTCATGCTTCCATATTGACTCTCTCGACGATTACAATGGACCGAGGTAAAGCTTGTTGCACTCCGGCAACATTTGTTGCAATCCGGCAACAAAAATCGGCCATCTTGTGTCCCGTTTGCAACAAAGAGTCAAGCTTTGCTGCCATCCGGCAACATTTCAGGTCAAGCCTGTTGCCATCGGGACGCGGACCCCCTGATTTTGTCCAAAGGTCAACCTCATATAGAACATGTGGGATTGATGTTATCTGGGATCCGGTATCCAGCAAGGCATTAAAGGGAATGCCATTCAACACGATAGGGATCACCGGCTGTCCTCCACGAATCTGTCAAACCAGACTGAAGGACCTATAGAGTTCATACCTGAGGAGCGGCCCGCCTGCCCAGGGAATCTCCGTTTAAAGCACACTCTCGGGCAAAGTGACCTGGTTTCTGGCAACGGCGGCAAATGGGCTGTCCATCCGGCTGATAGCGATCGCTGGGTCATCCTCTTGTTGCTTGATATCTCCTGGGCCTCATCCACGGGTCATCCTCTCTGCTGGTCGCCGAATTGATCTTGGGTGCAGGCTTTGACTCTCGCAGCTCCTTGATGACCTTGGCCATTGAGATGACGATGTCTGTCAGGGCATCTAGCTTTTGATTGAGGGCTGTATTAGAGATATATTCCCCAGCCTCAGCAGCAGTTGCTGACATAGCAGACGTCGCTGATGCTATCGGTTGCTGAGGTGCTGCTGCAGGGCCCTGTATAGATTGCAGATTCCGGGGCTCCTCTACCTGCTGCAGACGAATAGCTCTGTCTTTTAACTCAGCAAATGTCATTTTAGGATTCTGGATGAGCATCATACTAAGCTGTCCTCTGTGGGACGGGGATAAGAGACCCTCTATGAACTGGTCAATTAACATTTTGTCAGCTCCCGGGGCTAAGGCAGGTTCTGCTAGCTTAAGTGCTTTGAGTGCTTCCTGCAGATTTAAGGCAAAGACTCTGGCACTCTCTTCAGGCTTTTGTTGACATGCAAAAAACCTTATTTTAGCCTGAGTATCAGCAGTAGATTTGAATGCTGCTTTTAATCCAGCTATTAGATGCTCTACAGTGTCCTTATCTGTATCCAGCCAGGATGCGACCTCCCGCTGTGCATTGCCTGTTAGTTGCCCAATAATCATCCCTACACTTTGTGCTTCAGTGAGAGGGTACATCACATAGTATGCTTTTATCTTGCTAATAAAATCATTAAGAGTGTTAAGCTCCCCGGAGTATTGAGGCTGCCACATTGCCCCTGGAGTATACGGCATCAGGAACGGCATTATAGGTGCTGCTCCTTGCGCCGCTGCACTGCAGGGTGCAGCTTCTTGATCCGGTGCTGGATTCTCACCAGCTGCTCCGCCGCTGCTTGTCACCGCTGGCTGCGACATCCTGTGCCCCCTTAGCTAAGGTCCGCCCTCCGTCTTCCGCTTCCGTCCGAATGTCTTACAAAGGTTCCGCTGCGCACCAGGGATTCTCTTCCCTTCCGGATGACGTCAGAGTGGTGAGCGATTTTTCTTCCCGCGCATCGCGCGCTCTGTAATGGCGGATTTTGAAATTTACAGTCTCTGTGGCGCAGTTTAAATTCAGCTTGCCGCGCACCCAGCAATGGCGGCAGATTTAAAACAGTCACTAATCACGGCACACAATGCCCAGTACCGGGCACGGTAGATCCTGTTCGTGACACCAGGATGTGGAGCCCACTGGGACGGGGTACTCGGTGCCGGACCGGGGTACTGCTGGGGGATGTCAGGGCGGTCCTTGTCCGGACCGTGTCCCGGGCCCGCACAATAAAATGGGGGGTTATTTACAGGGGATTTGTCAGTCGTGACGCCACCCACTATATGCGGTCAGTAATGGGGCCGCCGCTGCAACAGAACCTCCGGGGATGATGGGATAGCAGCTTGGATGGAATAGTTCTAGTGGGTAGAACTGGGTTCCCCGGGGCAGTGGTAGTAGTAGTAGAAGTCTGGGAGGATGGTTGTTGATGCTGCAGGAGAGTAGGGGTAGCAGTAGAGATGATGAGAGTAGAGGCTATGGCAGTATATGAGGGCAAGTGGGGCTTCAGCATAAGGATCACACACACTCACGGTTTCTGTTGTTTTCCAAGTCTTTACTTGCAGATGGTATAACACAGTATTGTCCACGGAGTCTGTACCGGGTTGCTCCCACCCTGACCGGGTCCTTGGCTTCCTACTTATGCGCTGTGTGTGGCCCTGCTGCTGCTTGTAGCTGAACTGCTAGTCCTGTCTCTTCCCATGGGTACCAATCTGCTGGGCAACTTGAGTCCTCTGTGTCACTGACCCCTCCGTGTTGCTTTGCTATGGTGTGGTGAAGATGGTGGACCTTCACTATTCCGGTGTTTACTGTCCTGTCTGTCTCAGGCACAGCCTCGGATCCGGTATCCGTCTTAAGCGCCTCTCCAGGGTTAAGTTTTGGGTAACTCTTTATCCCGGGAATGTTCCTCTGTTACTCTGTCTCCTTTCCTCAGACCTCTCAGGACCTCCACTTCTACTTGACTCTGCTCCTGCTCCAGACTCCCACTAAACTCAAACTGACTAACTGTCACTCCTGCTCTGTGGTAAACAACTTTAGCTCCTCCCACTAGTGCAGGTGCCACCTAAGCTCCTCCTACTTTCTAGTGTAGTGTTGTGTGGGGATTAAACCTGTGTTGATGTTTTTGTGGCACATTAACCCTTGGGGTGCCACATCATTATCTCCCCCGGGGGTAGTGTCATACAGAGGGAACCTGCACCAGGCAAAACCAAAGCACACAACACCTTTCTGCCTCTAGGCCTGAAGGGGGAGATCTAAACCTGAGTTCAGGGTGAGCTCCCCTATACATTCTGGTCTAAGCGGAGTTAGTTCAGTATGGAGCAGTACTGAGGAAGACATCCTGTGGGCTAGAGGAGCGCCAAGCTCATCCCAGGATAGCTAAGCCCAGCTGACGGATCTAAGGCAAGGGTCTGAGGAAGGAGAGGAGTGCCTAGGGAGCAGAGCAGCGTCAAGCTCACCCCAGAGGAGTAAGCGCCAGAAAACAGACACCGAGACCAACGCTGTGCAGGGTCTAAAGACTCGGCAGCCAATACCGGAAGGTGGGGAATTCCAAGTTTCCCGTCCACACCAAGTGCCCAGAGGCAAAGCAGTGTGAAGAGGCCAGGAGTAGCTGCCTGTGAAGTGGGGCTAATAAAGGACTCGAGCTGCCTGTCATACTGGCACGTGCAGGAGAGAGGGAACGAAAAGGCCGAAGCTCAGCTTCAAGCAGCAGTAGGGACTCGCAGGAGAAAGCGCAGCAGGGAGGCCTCAGAACTTGCTGGGTGTGGAGGACCCCGAGTTGCTCCCTGGTTACACGGACTCGAAGAACAGCATCTGTGGTGGAACCTGTCTTGCCAGTAAAGGATTTGAAGAACCAACAAAATGTGAGTCTGTCTATTAATGTGCACCCTTTATTCTGTGTGAATAGGATTCACTGCACACGTACAAGGGATATATGCTTAAGGTGACAGTTTATTTATAGTGATTGTTTGTATGCGACAGGAAATGACGTTTCGGCCCATGTGGGCCTTGATCGCTTTGTTGGAATTAGGGATGGGCGAATCCTAAATACTCGGAATCGTTAGCCTCTGACGAGTCTGAGTTGAGGACTCGCTACTCGTTGCGAGTCTAGCGAGTCCAATGTAAATAAATGGGGAATGAGTATTGCAGCGATTCCTCTGCTGCCGGACCCAGGTCTGGGGTGGAAGGTGTTGGGTGCGGGCTTACGTGATGTGGAAATCCCTCCCTGCACCAGGTGTTCCTGTGGCAAACGAAATGTGTGGTGGGGTGCCACACTATCATAATTGAAAATGGCCATCTAAAGGTGATGACATTTATTGTGATGTCTGACAAATTATAAGAAAGGTTGCCTTCTCAAGCACAAACACTGACAAAGTTCAACACATTCTTTTTATTGTAACGTAAGTTACTATATTGTGTTGTAACATAAGTTACCTACATTTCTTGTAATAAATACTGTTGCATTCAACTTGAGAGGTTAAAATAAATTTGTTGAAGTTGCTTGGACTATGGTGTTTTAATACAATAAAAATAGTACTTTTCCCCTGTTTACCAGAACAGAACATTTTGCAGTCTCATTAGATGGACAATTGCCTTTCCTTTTTGTGTAACATAAGTTACCAAGTAATGACACGATATTCGTGATGCCACCTGCGGTATGCGGCCAGGGTGGCCACCGCTGTTTCAAAACCTCTGGGGACAATGGCCGGCATCTTGGATGGTTCCGCTCCCAGCAGGTGGAGCGCGGTCCCCAGGGAAGTGGAGTGATTCTCCCAGCTCATACCTTGGCAGATGTTCACTCGGTCAGCAGTACCCTTGATGTTCCAGACGGCCTCTGCGGCCGATGGTCGCCGCTAATTAAAGTCTTACACACCACAGCTTCAGTTCCGTTACTTTTACTCAGGTGTTAAACATGGCCGCTCCCTGCCAGTCTCCGGTACAGCTCTTTCTCCTGAGCCAGGTTAGTGCAGTCAAGCCACGGTTGGTACCCTCTCTGTCCTCTCTAGGTGTCTCAGTCTCTGGTGGTTTTCCTCTCTCAGCGCGATAAAGAGTAGTTCTCTTCTGAAGAGAGCGTAGCATCGCTCTTCCCCCCAGGCTCTCAACGCTCTCCGCAGAACAGAACTCAAGTACCGGTGGCCACGGGTGCTTATTTGTGTCCCGGGCACCATTAGGATCCCTCTCGGGTACTACTCCCTAGTTCGGCCACCTTCCCCAAGTTGTGTCGGGTGTTCGGCCACAGCTCCCGTTAGAAGTCAGGGGCCTCCGGGTTTATGGCTCGGACATTAAGTATCCACACCGTTTTGAGGCCCAGGTCCCTGTGTCCACCAATCCCTTCGTCTCGTCAAATTCGGGGCGTATGTGGGATCACTGTCTCTTCTACACCCCAAGGGATCTTTTCTTTCTCTGCCGGTCAGTTTTTCCCTCTCGTGGGCGAGCGTGGTGGAGAGGCTCCAGCCCACAGGAGTCGGCACCCCACTGCCTCTTCACTCCCGACTACCACTCATCGTCAGTTGGTGTTGTTCCTCCGGTCTCCTACTGACTCTACTGCTCACTGTCACTTCCTTTTCCCCTTATATGAACCTGGGTCCTCCCTTAGGGTCCACCTTCTGTCCCTGGGCCTAAGGGTCGTGTACTGTGTGCGTGCGCTTTTTGGGCTCAACTGTACCATTCCAGCCTCTGGAGAACAGGGGCACTACACTCCCCAACCGCGGGAATGCAGTACCTCTGGTGGCGGCTTACCCAGTGGGGCGCCACACATTGATGAGGGTTAGAGGGTTCTGCTTTTGTATTTCTGTACCTTTAGTGGTTCTGGTGATGTTTTACTGTGCTGTTATTGGTTCTGATCCTGTACACATGTAACAATTCATAACTTGTAAATTACGTTAAACATAGCTATGATCATAAAGTATTGTGCCATCTGACAAGTTAAGGGTTACAGTGCTTTTATTTATGTATTTATGTTAGGAGCATTAAAGGGTTTGTGATGAGTCAGCAGTTCCTCTATATATCACTCTATGTGACTGCTGACTTCTGAATTCTCACAGTGCACACACTGCACACTGTCAGGACTCTCTGGTACCGGTGGTGAGAGTGGGAGGTCAAGAAACCGCAAGTATGCCATTTATATACATGCAGTCCCGTCCCAACTAGACATGTGAGGCCTCGATCATTGAAAATGAATGTACTCACATGACCGTCCAATCTTGCCACTAGAGGGACTACAGACTTTCTTCTCAAACTTGGACAAGCCCTTTAAATATAACATTAAGCATTGTATCCCAATCCTAACATACGTCATCTATATACCTTCCACAATTACCTGCCGTTAGTCACTTAGTAATAGGGTGTTCTATCATATAATTCAGCTTCTATTGTGTTGGTTATTGTTACACTTTGAGCCAAATTTATCGTTTGCATTATTCACTTTTTCTTATAAGTCTTGTGATATTTCTTAACTTCATATTTCCCAATCCTAACAGCATGTAATATACTCACTGTCATGATTCTGGTTCCAGCAGTCATCACATGACCTCTTCACTCATGTGCGATTTTCATACTTTCGGTCATGTGACAGCTTTTCTTCCTGATTTTGTGTTTTTCACTGAGCATTGACAGACTTAGGTAGACCAGATTGTCGGCACGTGACTGTAAGTGTGAAAATTGCATATTAATAATCGGTCACCTGACAACTACTCAGACCACTTGGGGGAGTGGCACAAACCTGAATTCTTGCCCGGGGTGCCAGAAAATGTAGATACACCTCTATCTAATGTGTGTGGGGCTCCTAAGGAATGGCTAACTCTGTACAACTGCACCCCAGGGGTGACCTGATACAATCATAGGAGCAAGAAAATATTGACCAACCGGCAAACCTACGGCAAAGGAGTTCAACCAAATTTTGGAACATTTTCTGTTTGAATGACTTGCAAAAAAAATATTTTTCCAATTTGACTATCTCAGCATCTCGTGTCCAAGACCATCATCGGGGAAGAGAGTTTGCTGAACGTTGAAACTACCCAACAGCAAATCAGTTTAATTGACTTTGGCAAAGAGGATCCCGCCAGCGCACAGGTTACACGGTTAATGATTAGAGGATGAAGCTTTCACAAGAGGATTGAGCCATTTTCCTCTAGAAAGTCATCTGGGCTCTGGAGACACCGGCAAGGTCTGGAGGATCCGGGGACACTGTGAGTACCGAGATGTCGTGTATAATAGATGGGATCAAGTTTGTGGTATTTTTCATAATTTTCTTTACTTTGCCTATTCCATAATATGAATCCAATGGTTTTCTAATATTCCAGATCTGCCCGCCCTACCTGGCTGCCGACAGCAGAGCTCAATATGACATCAATCTGCATTTAGAACTAAGTGATATGTAGGTTATGATGTCCACTATATCTAAAGGGGGTTTCTTCTCTGACCGGTGAAGGATGAGACAAAGGGTGCCATTAAGTCAGTACCACGTAGGGTCTATTGCATTGATGTCCAAAGTAATCAGAGCACCTCCATCCACATGTCTTGTCTTACAATTAAACTTTTGTATGGGGAAATTTAGAAAAGATTTCCAGGCAACAATTTGCAATACCTGAAGCTGAGCTAAAATATCAGACACGACGAGGGTGACACTGGTTCTGGATGAAACAAGTCGAGTTTTTCTAATCCTATATTGTTACATATTTTAGTACCCTCGACTGGACAGCAGTGCGTCTCCTACACCAATAATTATATCTCATTGATTCCTCATGTCAATAATTCTGTTTTTTTGGCCAACAAAGTCACCTACAATGACCTGTACTTATAGATGACTTCTCAAATCACAAATAGCCCTCCCTATTCAAGATTGCTTCGTACCAGTGGTATACAGCAGCCTCCCCAGTGGTATATACAGACCCCACCAGTATATACAGCAGCCCCAGTGGTATACAGGCCCCAGCAGTATATACAGCAGCCCCAGTGGTGTGGTATACAGCAGCCCCAGGGGTATATAACAGCCCCAGGGGTATACAGGCCCCCAAATGCTGGCACTCGCCCCCCCTGTGTGGTAAGGGCCCCCCCCACTGCTTAACTTACCATCCCTGGTCTTCTGCACTGCACTGCGCCGGTCTTCTGTGCTCCGTCCTCCATGCTCTCGTCCCGCTGCAACCGGGATCCCCGGCCGTCGCAGTAACGATGATGTCATCGTGCGACGGCCGGGGATCCCGGATGCAGCCGGACGGGAGCATGGAGGACTGAGCACAGAAGACCGGCGGTGCAGAAGGCCGGGGATGGTAAGTCAAGCAGCAGGGGGGCCCTTATCACACAGGGGGGGGCGAGTGCCAGCATTTGTGGGCCACCAAGGTTTATACCCGTGTTTAAGCCGAGGGGGGACTTTTCAGCCCGATTTTTGGGCTGAAAGACTCGGCTTATACACGAGTATATACGGTACACCTTATTCTTCATTAATTTGCAATTTTTTATTCTTATTATGTATGTTTTCGACTGTTTTACTTTTGTTCATTATCGTGAGATTGGTTTGGGTTTTTCAGCCTTTTTAAAACGTCCCAAAACCTTTGTGCAATCATACTCCGACACCCCCCCTTACAATGAGGTTATGCACGTCATAAAATGGAAAACTTTTTTTATCCTTTCAAAAATTCATGAACTGCATGCGGCATTTTGAAAAAGTTAAGAAATATCACAAGACTTACAAGAAAAAGTGAATAATGCAAATGATGAATTGGGCTAAAAGTGTACTAGTAGCCAACACAATAGCACCAGAATTATATAATGGTACACCCTATTACTAAGTGACTAATGGCAGGTAATTGTGGAAGGTATATAGATGACATATTTTTATTATATTCAGCATAATCTGACTAGGAGTGAAATGTTCTTTCTCTTTCAGAACCATGAGGTTTTTGCTGGTTTTGGAAGTGGCTCTACTTCTCACATTGTCTTTGGCTGATCACCATGAAGGCGATCATAAACATAACAATTACCACCATCATGGCCATATGGAAGGGGAAAACCAAGGCACGGTGCACCATCCAAACCATAACAAGTTCTTGACTTGCCACAAAATAGCTCAATACACTTCGAAATTCTCCTTTGACCTGTATCGGCAGGTGGCTCTAGATCATCCTTCTGAGAATATTGTCTTCTCCCCGGTCAGTATTTCAACTGCGCTTGCTTTACTTTCTCTTGGCGCTAAGGGTCAGACCCACTCACAGATCCTTGAAGGACTCAGTTTCAAAATTTCGGAGATCTCAAAACAAGAAATCCATGAAGGTTTCCACCATCTTCTGGATCTCATGAAAGATGTGAACAGGACGTTGCAGCTCAGCAGTGGGAACGCGCTCTTCATCTCCAAGGAACACAAGATTCTCCAGACGTTCTTAGATAAAGCCAAGAAGTTCTACGACTCCGAGGCGTTCTCTACTGACTTCAAGAACCAGGAAGAAGCAAAAAATCAGATCAATGGTTACGTGGAGAAGAACACTCATGGCAAGATCACCGATCTGCTGGACAGTGTAGACCAGGACGCCATTTTGGTCCTCATTAACTACATTTATTTCAGAGGTAATTATATTATAACAAATAGTCCACCACACACGATGATGTAAATTCTGCCTTCACCCTCCAGCCACGCTCAATAGGGTCAGTCTAAGAAGAAAATATTAAAACAAGACCCCTCTCTCGTAAACCATCGTGCCATGTCAATGGGTTGTTATACTAGCATTTGGGTAAAGCTTTATTATACTCCACCCGCCATATAATATCACAGCTCAGCCACTATCATCCCACACAGTGACAGAATTATTTTTCTCTCTTTTTCACAGGTGAATGGCAGAAACCATTTACCGAAGACTGGACGAAAGAAGGAGACTTTCACGTCAATGAGAACACAACTGTGAGGGTGCCGTTCATGACCAGGATAGGGGGGTATAAGGTGGCTTTTACCAATGAGGTCACCGTGATCTCAATACCTTATAAAGGAGATGCCGATGCCTTATTTATCCTGCCGGAGAAGGGAAAGCTACCTGAAATAGAACAAAATTATAATGAAGAAACCATCCAAAAGTGGAAGAAATCGATGAGGTGGCGGTAAGGAACTATGTATCCACCTAACCTTTATCTGATATCTATCTACAGTATTTATCTATGTTTCGCTCTATCACATACTTATATCTGCACATTTTACAATAGCTTCAGTTTGTTCTTGCCTTAACTAAAAGGAAGTTGTATCCATAGGCAGCCATTATGGAATCTATAGAGGACGGTGTTTAGTCACCCGGTCACCACCTATAAATATGTGCACGGCCTCTTCCCTCTCCGCTCTTTCTCTCTATTCTTTGTACCTCCGTCAATAATCATCTCTCGTAATCATCACCCTATGTCTATCTTTCCATCTTGAAGTAATTTGGGGGTACGTCTATGGTGAGAAAGTGATAATGAAACAAAACTCCTCTCTTGTGTTTTACATTTCTTCAAGGCAAGACACAGCCCTGAAATACAAGATAATACACTAAATATAGAGTACTAGATGGGAGCCTGATACTATTGCATTAGGAGGGCGGTGGCGGCTGTCTCTCCCCCTTATTCACTCTCTCTCCCCCTGTGCTGTCTTCTCACCTTTGTGCTCTCTCCTTTGACCTGTCACCCCCCCGTGCGCTCTCTCTCTCCATGCGCTCTCTCCCCTGTGTGCTGTCTTCTACCCCCATGCTGTCTTCTCCCCTCATGTGCTTTCTCCTTTGAGCTGTATCCCCCTGTGTGCTCTCCCTGCTCTGTGCTGTCTCTTTTCCCCTTGGTGTTCTCTCCTTTCAGCAGTTTCCCCCTATGCGGTCTCTCTCTCCCTCCTGTGCGCTCTGTCTCTCCCCACTGTGCGCTCTCTGCCGCCTTTGAGCTATTTCTGCTCCCTTGTGTTTGACTGCCCCCTTGTGTCCTCGCTTCTCCCGCTGTGAGCTCTCTTTGGCCCCTGTGCACTCTCTTTGCCCCCCTGAGTACTCACTTTCCTGTGCTTTGTCTCTCCTTCTTGTGCGCTCTCTCCTATTGTGTCCAAAGATTGCAGCTGTGTGAGTAAGTGCGCATGTGTCAGCGGCTGTGGGTGGCAGTTTCAGGTGGCGGTGTTTGTGGGCAGCTGCAGCAGCGCTGGCGGAACTGCCATATTTGCACACCCATCATCTCTGCCCCCAGTGTGCTCTCTCTACCCCCATGTGCTCTCGCTGTCCCCCTGTGCACTTGCCCCTCTTCCTGTGTGCATTTTGTGCCCCCTGTGCGCTCTTTGTACCCCTGTGTACTCTTTGTGCCCCCCTGTGCAGTCTCTATGACCCCCTGTGCACTCTTGGTACCCCGCAGTGCATTCTTTCTGCCCCCTGTGCATTCTCTCTGCTCCCCTTTGCGGCGAGGAGCAATGGGAGTAGCGGCGACGATGTGTCTGTCAATTTCAGGTTGCGGTGGATGAAGCACCACTGGCCATACTGAGCAATGCGCCAGTACCGCCAACGAGCGCCATATTTGCACACCCATCGCTTGGGTGTGCAAATATGGCTGCGCAGCGCGTGTTGGGTGGCCATCGGGATGGAAATGGATGACGGCCACCACAAGGTAATAATATACATAGATGACAATCTCTAGATATCCATCATTATCTCTATGAATGATATCAGTTTGGGCCCCTATCTTACCCGCGCTGTAGGGAGGGGATGGGTTGTTTTATGACAGATCGTCTATGTTTGCCGGGTTATGAATCTTCTGTACATTATCTTATTGGTTACACAGTTTTCCCTGCCATCTATGATTCTGTTCATCATTATTTTACATAGTATCGTGGACTTATTCCTGCCAAAATTCAATATCTCCAGCGCTATCAATGTTAAGGGAATGTTAAGCAAGATGGGAATGGTAGACGTCTTCTCAGACAATGCTGATCTGTCTGGTATCACTGGAGAAGCTAATATAAAGCTTTCTAAGGTGAGATTCATCCATCCATCCATCCATCCATTCATTCATCCATTCACTCATTCATTCATTCATTCATTCATCTATCCATCCATCCATCCATCCATCCATCCAATCACTTTTTTCTATCTCATAGCTTTCTAATATCTATTTATCTATCTCCTATATATTATTCTTCTTTTTCTCCACCTCCACAGGCCGTCCATAAAGCTGTGCTCACTGTTGATGAGAAGGGGACGGAGGCGGCTGCCGCTACAGCGATAGAGATCATCCCAGTGTCCACTCATCCTCTTATTGCATTTAACCGTCCTTTCATGGTTTCATTACATGACCACAAAACCAAAACTGTTCTGTTCACCGGAAGAGTCGTCAACCCCCTGGAATGATTCTTTGCAAAACTTTCCTTCAATAAAATGTTACATTTCATCAGAGTTGTCACTTATCTTTCTGCAATATTCGGTCTATGACACAGAGTAAGGCTGGGTTCAGATTTGCGTTTGTCTCTGCATGCGCAGGGCATTCAGATGCAAACGCAGGGCAAATGCTGCCATACTGATGTGAAAGCAGCGTAGAATCTCCGCATGCGTTCACATCGATATGATGCCCGGGCAGCCAATCAGCGATCTCGGCGGATGCCGGGAGGCGGAGATCAGCAGCAGAGATCTCCTCCTTCCAGCCGCCGCTTGATGTCCCGACAGTGTCGGCGCGGGAGATTTGAAGAAACAGCTGATCTGACAGCTGTTTAAATCTACCACGCCAACACTGAATAGGTGATGTCGGCGCGGGAGATTTAAACAGCTGTCACATCAGCTGTTTCTTCAAATCTCCCACGCCGACACTGCCAGAAGATTGGCGGTGGTTGTGCCCGGGAGATCAGCGGCTGCTTCAGCTGATCTCCCGGTGGCTGCCGCTGATCTCCAGGGAGACCACCGGAAGTGATTTGAATGAGATCCGCAGTGTTCTCCTGCGCTGTCATGCGGAGGACACTGCAGATCCATTGAGATCCATGCATTGTTTGTGCACTTGCGGGCGCTTGCTGATAAAACAAGCACCTTTCAACGCACAAAAAATGCAACAGGCTGCGTTCAGAGGGCGGAGGAGGGCACATGAATTATGTGCATCCGAACGCAACCGCAACCCATGCACCCAAACGCAGCTACTATGCGTTCCCATTTTAAAAATAGGAACGCAGTGCGCGTGTGTTTGGCTGCATTCTGTTACGCTGCGTTGCAAATGTGAACACAGCCTAACTGCTGACTTTTCCCCTGGACAACCCTTTAAATAACCATATTGATCTGCATGTCATCCTGACTCCAGATTGAAGAAATGTAGAAGTTTGGAAAACCTTTTTGTGCACATCAGTGACGTCTCCATTCTGTGATCTCCATATTCCACCACTTTACCATATGGTGTTACAATGTCAGTGTTGAGGAAAGTTCAGTGTTGATATTTTTTCTAGCTAACACAGGAGGTGACGCCGGTCTTCTTTTAATGTTAATGTGATTGGCTGTTGGGCCCCTCAGCCATTGACTGACATCATAATACTGTAAAAATTAATAAATAATTTAAAAAAAATTTGCATAGCCCTGTGGTATATTTGATTGTTAGTGCAGATAAAGTGGACAACTATGGGCTGCCACTCCCAGCTGCCTGGCTTTACTTTGGCTGGCAATCAAAATACAGGGAAGCCCATTATTATTTTTTTTTTTTTAAATAATGAAACAAAAATGTGTGAGCTTCGCCCTATTTTTGATTGCCAGCCAAGGTCAAGCTCAGGCAGCTGGGGGCTGGGATTCTGGGCCCACCACACTGAAAACAGCAGCCACCCCTGAAAATGGCGCATTCTTTCTTAGCACCATTTTCAGGTGCTTTACCCAGCTATTTCACCAGCCCGGGTGGCAGTGGCACACTGGGTAATAAAGGGGTTCATACCAACTTTGTATTGTCAGCTGGCACTGAGCCCGAAATTCATGGTGTCAGGCCAATAGTAGACTCGGCCACCATGAATTTCTAGTAAACATAAAGAAAATCACCTTTATTAACCAAAACCCCCCCCCCCTTGATGTAATCCACAGGGAGCATTTTCAACTCTATGAGGAGACACACATGTCTGCTTACAATTATGAGCAGGCACAGACTGTGAAAGGTTATCTGAGTTCAAGCCTGAGCCGCCTCAGGCATCAACTTAGATGACCCCAGCATCACATGGCACCCAGATCCCAACCAGTGAGAGAAGCACTTAATTTATGCCTGGTATCGGTGTGTTTTGTGACGCTGTTTATGGGGTCACACAAGTTCACCGCTGACGTAGCTCAGTGGTGAACTTAGATGACCTATCACACGGCTGACTGTTCACTGTATGGCTGCTCATCTCTGCAAGCAAATGTGTGTGTCTGCTCGCAGAGATGTAGCAGAGCTGGAGAAGATGTTCCCTGTTTATTACGTCGGAGGTTAATAAACATGGAGTCCCTTAATGTCTTGTGTTTTATTTCTATTAAAATGTTTTTTCTCTGTGATGCATTTTTTTTATGCTTACTAGAAACTCATGGTGGCCAGTTCTAATATTGTCCTGACATCATGAATTTTGGGCTTAGTGCCAGCTGAAAATACAAAGCTGGCATTAACCCATTTATTAAACAGGGTGCGGCCGCCACCAAGGCCGCTGGGAGAGTCAGGGTACAAAGCCAAAAAATGGTGCTTCATAGAATGTGCCATTTTCTGAGGTGGCTTCTGGCTGCAATTCGCAGTGGAGGGGCCTGAAAGCTTGGGCCACCCTGTGCTGAAGATTCCAGCCCCCAGCTGCCTAGTTGTACCTGGCTTGAAACCAAAAATATGGTAAAGCCCCATGTTTTTTTTAATTATTTCATGAAATTCATGAAATAGTTAAAATAAAGGACTTCCCTATATTTTTGGTTTCCAGCCAGGTAAAGATAGGCAGCTGGGGGTAGAGGGAAAGTCATAGCTGCCTTCTGTTCCTGGCTAGCATACAAAAATATGGCAAAGTCTCACGTCATTTTTTTATTAACTATTTCAAGAAATGATTCTATAAAAAGGGCTCAACTGTTTTGTGGTTTTGGTATTTTTGTGGGCCAGGAGATGCAGATGAACACACTGAAAACAATCCATGCAGTTTTAGGCCAAAATTGAAGCAAAAAAGCATGAAATCCGTGGCAAAAATGTTGTTAATGTGGTTAATGTTGTTTAACACACAGTGGATTTCATGCTTTTTGGTTGCTAGAAGAGCCTGGTAAAGTGCCTGAAAATGGTGCCAGTGGTGGCTGCGGTCTGCGATTTTCAGTGTAGGGGCCCAGAAGGCTTGGACCTTACCATGATGAGAATCCCCGCCCCCCACCAGCTGCCTGGGTTTTACCTTGGTTGGCAATCAAAATATTGCTGGAGCCCATGCATTTTTTAAAATTATTTATTTATATCATTAAAAATAATAATAATGGGTTTCCCTGTGTTTTAATTGCCAGCCAAGGTAAACCCAGGCAGATGGGTGGCAGCCTGTAGCTACATAGCTATTTGCTTTATCTGCACTGAGAATAAAAAATACATGCAAAATGTTTTTAATTACCATATATACTCGCGTATAAGCCGAGTTTTTCTGCCCAAAAATTGGGCTGAAAAGTACCCCCCTCGGCTTATACGCGAGTCACTCGGTATACAGCAGCCCCGGCAGCCCCAGCGGTAGTATACAGCATCCCCAGTAATCCAGGGCCCCCCAGCTTTGTTCCGGTCACCTGTAAAGCAAAATATACTTATCACTGTCCCGCTGCCGTCCGCGCTCGCATCTGCCGGCATAGCGATCCTCCATCTTCATGCGTCCTCTTCCGGTTTCCTGTGTTCGTCGCAGGCAATGACGTCATTGCCGGCGCTGAACACAGGAAGTCGGAAGAGGACGCATGAAGATGGAGGATCGCAGTGTCAGCAGATGCGAGCGCGGACGGCAGCGGGACAGTGATAAGTATATTTTGCTTTACAGGTGACCGGAACAAGGCTGGGGGGCCCTGGATTACTGGGGATGCTGTATACTACCACTGGGGCTGCCGGGGCTGGTGTATACTACCACTGGGGCTGCTGGGACTGCTGTATACTACCACTGGGGCTGCTGGGGCTGCTGTATACAACCACTGGGGCTGCTATATACTACCACTGGGGCTGCTGTATACTGCCACTAGGGCTGCTGGGGATGCTGTATACTACCACTGGGGCTGCTGGGGCTGCTATACACTACCACTGGGGCTGCTGGGGCTGCTATATACTACCACTGGGGCTGCTGTATAATACCAATGGGGAGGTCTGTATACCACTGGGGGGCCTGTATACCACACTGCTGGGGGCTGTATACCTGTTCTGGGGTCCACCCTCGGCTTATACACGAGTCAATAGGTTTTTCCAGATTTTTGGGGCAAAAGTAGGGTGGTCGGCTTATACACGGGTCGGCTTATACACCAGTATATACGGTATTTATTTTTACAGTACTATGATGTTAGTCAATGGCTGATGGGCCCAACAGCCAATTACAGATGCAGCCACAGAGAATGGGTGTCTGGGATTGGCTGCTCAAGTAACCTGAAACCAACCCATACATTCCAGTATCTAGAATGTACAGACAGTTTTAGGTTATTCCAACAGCCAATCACAAACGCCCATTCTCTCTGACAGCGTCTGTGATTGGCTGTTGGAGACAGTGCAGTGACTATTATTGAGTGGCCCTGGAATTAGACACGGCAGGACAGCAGGACGCAGTAAGTATAACGCTTACATTTAATAACTATTTGCTTTATTTTACAGCCCCCCGCCACAATCCCATAACTTTAAAGTCCAAGTTCGGGGTTCAGACTCAAGTTCGAGTCACATTTGGCCCCGAACCAGGACTTTATATTAAAGTTGGTGAGTTGGCCCAACACTACACAACAACACAGTGTAACTACAAGTCAATGACTCTTCTATGAAATCATCTGTCCAGTTATGAAGCAGCACTGATTGTGAATCAACGTCTCTTGCTGTTGTGCAAATGGAAGAGACAACAGGTAGAAATGATCGGCACTTACCAGACACACCCCTATAAAGGAGCGGCTCTGCAGGTGGTGACCACAGACCATTTCTCTGTTCTCATTCTTTTTGGCTGTTTTGGTCACTTTTGCATGTTGTCTTTGCTCTCACCCCTAGAGGGAGCATGAGGCGGTGTCCACAACCCACAGAAGCTGCTCAGGTAGTGCAGCTCATCCAGGATGGCCCATCAATGTGAGCTGTGGAGTGAAGTGTAGCTGTGTCTGTCAGCACAGTGTCCACAGCATGGAGCAGATACCAGGAGACAGGCCAGTACACCAGAAGACGTGGAGGTTACAGTAGGAGGGCAACAATCCAGCAGCAGGGCGACTACAATCCAGCAGCAGGACTGCTACAACCCAACAGCAGGACCACTACAACCCAGCAGCAGGACCACTACAACCCAGCAGCAGGACCACTACAACCCAGCAGCAGAACTGCTAGAATCCAGCAGCAGGACTGCTACAACCCAGCAACAGGGCTGCTACAATCCAACAACAGGGCTGCTACAACCCGACAGCAGGACCACTACAACCCAGCAGCAGGACCGCTACAACCCGGCAGAAGGACTGCTACAACCCGGCAGAAGGACTGCTATCTTCTCCACTGAGTAAGGAGGAATAGGAGGAGCAGTGCCTGAGCCCTACAAAATGACCTCCAGCTGTCACTAATATCCTTGTAACAAAAAAAATAGTGGCACTCTACTAAGACATATGATAGAAAAATAGAGCAATATTCAGATTACAAAAAAAAAGGTGAAAAATTGAGACACTTAGCTTAATAAATATGCCCATATTGATAAACCGCCCAGTAGCCACGTTGAGGCGTGTCTCATGTACTGGGTCCCTAAGGCTCAGTCACAGCCTCAATCTGGGTTAAAGCTTCCTATTTTATGGGCGAGTAGGAACCTGCTAAAACCCTTATTCACGTTCTCATCATCTCCCGCCTCGATTGCTGCAACCTCCTGCTCACCGGCCTCCCCAATACCTCCCTTGCACCTCTCCAATCTATCTTGAACTCTGCTGCCCACCTAATTCATCTGTCTTCCCGCTACTCCCCTGTTTCCCCCCTCTGCCAAGCCCTTCACTGGCTCCCTACTTCCCAGAGATCCCGGTTTAAAACATTAACCATGACATACAAAGCCATTCACAACCTGTCCCCTCCATACATCTCTGACATGGTCTCCCGCTACCTACCCTCACGCAACCTGCGATCCTCCCAAGAACTCCTCCTCTACTCCCCCTCATCTCCTCTTCG
Organism: Allobates femoralis; assembly: GCA_033576535.1. Taxonomy (NCBI): domain Eukaryota; kingdom Metazoa; phylum Chordata; class Amphibia; order Anura; family Aromobatidae; genus Allobates; species Allobates femoralis. The sequence continues at coordinate 12,450,461 of JARQOC010000012.1, forward strand.
CACAGCCGCATACAGGATTTCTCCCGTGCTTCACCTATACTCTGGAACTCTCAGCCCCAACACATCAGACATTCTCCTATCCTGGGAAAAGAAGCCTCAAGACATACCTCTTCCGCCAAACCTACCAACTGCAATAAGGCCCGGTCCACCACACCGCCTCACGACTGGAACTTCCCCCTCCCACTGTATCCCCACCCGGCCCTCGTAGACTGTGAGCCCTCGCGGACAGGATTTCTCCCCTCTTGTATCTGTACAACCAAATTGTCAACATTTATTGTTACCTGTATTGTTACTATGTTACTTGTCCTAGTCTGCCCTTTTAGCATGTAAAGTGCCATGGAATATAATGGCGCTATATAAATAAATAATAATAATAATAACCTGCTAACAGAGAATAATAGCATCTAGGGCCAATAGGGTTGGAGAAAGGTGCACTACATATGCTGTGATCCCATAAAGGCCACGTTACACACACAGATATCTGTGACCAACTTCTGAACAGATCTCTGGTTGCAGTGAAATCATGGACACATTGTTACATTTGTACACAGCCACAAAATAGAACAATGTGTCCATGATTTCAATGCAACCAGAGATCTGTTCAGAAGTTGGTCACAGATATCTGTGTGTGTAAAGTGGCCTTTATGCATAATTAGGATTGAGGGCAGCAGATTTTTTCTATCAGTGTGCACAGGTGCAACACAGAACATGATAAATTGTAACAGAAAAACTGTGGCATTCCTCTCAGACATATAATAGAAAAATAGAGCAATGTTCAGCTAAGAATGAAAAGGTCGGCTATAAAATAGTAGGTTTTCTACGCAGATAGAAGCTATGACTGAGCATTAGGGACCCAGTATAAGAGATACACCTTGACGTGGCTACTGGGCGGTTATGGATATGGCCATATTTATAAGCTAAGTGTTTCAATTTGTCACCTCTTTTTATTATCTGGCAAATCTATGGCAAAGGAGTTGGCCAAATTTTGGAACATTTTGTGTTTGAAAGACTTGCAAAAAAATATTTTTCCAATTTGACTATACAGTATATGTCTGCATCTCATGTCCAAGACCATCATCGATGAGCGGGGGCAGAGAGTTTGCTGAATGCTGTGATAACTGAAAAGCAAACTATTTTAATTGACTTTGGCAAAGATGATCCCGCAGTGCACAGGTTACACGGTTAATGATTAGAGGATGAAGCTTTCACAAGAGGATGGAGCCATTGTCCTCTATAAGTCATCTGGGCTCTGGAGATACTGGCAAGGTCTGGAGGATCCGGAGACACTGTGAGTACCGAGATGTCGTGTATAATAGATGGGATCGAGTTTGTGGTATTTTTCATATTTTTCTTTACTTTGCATATTCCATAATATGAATCCAATGGTTTTCTACTATCCCAGATCTGCCCGCCCTACCTGGCTGCCGACAGCAGAGCTCAATATGACATCAATCTGCATTTAGAACTAAGTGATATGTAGATTATGATGTCCACTATATCTAAAGGGGGTTTCTTCTCTGCATTTATGTCAGAAGGGATGAGACAAAGGGTGACATTAAGTCAGTACCACTTAGGGTCTATTGCTTTGATGTCGCAAGTAGTCAAAGAACCTAAATCCACATATCTTCTCTTGCAATTAAAATCAAAATCATAAAGGATCTTCCCTGTTCAATATCGCTACTCTGTTTCCCTGAAAATAAGACATCGCCTTATATTAATTTTTGCTCCCAAAAATGCGCCATGTCTTATGTTCAGGGAATGTCTTATGTTCAGGGAATGTCTTAAAGAATTCACATTTATTGTTGAACAAAAAAAATGAACATTTATCATCCCCTTGCAGCCCCCAATACGCTATCCCCATCATCCCCTTGCACCCCCCAATACAGTATCCCCATCATCCCCCAATATGAGTATCCTCATCATCCCCAATACAGGTATCAGCATCAAAAGAAACACACACACACAGGGACACACAGGGATACACACAGGGACACACACACACAGGGACACATACAGGGACACTTCTCACCGATTCACCTCTTTCAGCTCCCTGCCCCTCGTCGTTGTCCCGTTGCCCGCTGATCCATGTATTCTGCCGCTGCTCTCATCCTGGTCTTTAAGAAGCCGTATGTGTACGGTAACGGTGCCAAATCACAGGCTGCCGCTGGGTGGCCAATCACAGGTTGTCGCCAGGTGGCCAATCACAGGCTGTCACCAGGCAGCCAATCACAGGCCACCAGCTGACGTCAAGCGCCGTTAGCTGCTAGCCTGTGACTGACCCTTGGTTAGTGGCCTGGAATAGGCTGCTCGGCGACAGGCTGTGATTGGCCACCTGGCGGCATAGTTCACATACGGCTTCTGAGGGACAAGGATGAGAGTGGCGCCGGAATACATGGATCAGCGGGCACTGGGACAGTGGCGTGCACCAGCACAATGGCTGGGGGGGTAAGGAAAAAATGCAGAATGCCCCGGTCTTCAGATTGGCAAGTATGCAGTTCTGCAATATACCAGTTTGCTTTATTTTCTGGGGGTGCCTTATATTCAGTAGGGCAGCAACCCCCCCCCTAGTATGTCTTATTTTTGGGGGATGGGGGGGCGCCTTATTTTCGGGGAAACACAGTATGTACTAATTTTTGGCATTTTTCATTTGCTTTTCATTTGCACCTTATTCTTCACTAATTTGCAATCGTTTTTATGTCTATTATGTATGTTTTCAACTGTTTTCCTTTTGTTCATTATTGTGAGAGCAGTTTGGGTTTTGCAGATGTTTTTGGCTTTTTAATAAGTCCCAAAAGCTTTATGCACACATCCTCCGACACCACCTTTCCAGTGGGGTTATGCATGTCATAAATTTGTGTGCATATTTTATAACATTTTAGCAAAACATGCAACTTTTTTAGCTAAAAGACAAAAAAAAGTTAAAGCCAAAAATCTACTTTTTTTGTTCACTGAACTGCATGCACCATTTTGAAAAAGTAAAAAAAAAATGACAAGACCAGCAAAAAAAGTTAATTCATATATATGAATACAAATGATGAATTGGGCTCAAAGTTTTCTAATAGCCAACACAAAACACCTAAATAATTTTGTAGAACATACTATTACTAAATGATTAATGGCAGGTAATTGCGGAAGGTATATAGATGACATGTTTTTTATTATATTCAGAATAATCTGACTAGGAGTGAAATGTTCTTTCTCTTTCAGAACTATGAGGTACTTGTTGTTTTTTGGAGTGGCTCTACACCTCACATTGGCTTTGGCTGATCACCATGAGGGCGATCATAAACATAACAATGACCACCATGATGGCCATATCATGAAATGGGAAGACCAAGGCACGGTGCACCATCAAAACCATAATGAGTCCTTGAGTAGTCACAAGATAGCTCAATACACTTCGAAATTCTCATTTGACCTGTATCGGCAGGTGGCTCTAGATCAACCTTCTGAGAATATTGTCTTCTCCCCGGTCAGTATTTCGATTGCTTTTGGTTTCCTGTCTCTTGGTGCTAAGGGTCAGACCCACTCCCAGATTGTTGAAGGACTCAATCTCAACATTTCAGAGATCTCAGAACAAGAAATCCATGAAGGTTTCCATCATGTTCTTGATCTCATGAATGATGTGGACAGGGAGCTGCAGCTCAGCGGTGGGAACGCGCTCTTCATCTCCCCGGAACACAAGATTCTCCAGACGTTCTTAGATGAAGCCAAGAAGTTCTACGACTCCGAGGCGTTCTCTACTGACTTCAAGAACCAGGAAGAAGCAAAAAATCAGATCAATAGTTATGTAGACAAGAAAACCCATGGCAAGATCACCGATCTGCTGGACAGTGTAGACCAGGACGCCGTGTTAGTCCTCATCAACTACATTTATTTCAGAGGTAAACATTAATAATATTGCTCCTATAATATCACAGCTCAGCCACTGTCATTCCACACTAATTACACTTCATTATTTTTCACTTTATTTCTTCATAGGAAAATGGGAAAATCCATTTGCTGGAGAAAGGACAAAAGAAGGAGATTTTCATATCAATAAAAAGACAACTGTGAAGGTTCCGTTCATGAGCCGAAGAGGATGGTACAATGTATCCGGCACCAAAGAGGCCATCATGGTCTCCATACCCTATAGAGGAGGTGCTGAAGCCTTATTCATTCTGCCATGGGGAAAGTTATCCAAAATAGAACAGATATTTAATGAAGAGACAATTCAAAAATGGAAGAAATCAATGAGATTGGCGTAAGGGGCTGTCTACCTATTTGCCTACACTTTATAAGAAGGCATCACTTTGTTATTCAACCACACTGTTTAGTCTCCCATGTGCACAGTCTCTTCCCTACCCTCTCCCTCTTCTCTACTCTTTGTGTCTTTCCATATGTTAAATCCCATTGTGGTTAGCGTTCCCTCTTCTCCGCATGAGGCCACCATTGGGAATAGATCAGTTTATACCTACTGTTCAGTATGACTGGGGTAGAGAAAAGTATCAGTGTAAGGCTAGGGTCACACATCCCAATCCGCTTTTTTAAGCCCTTAGAAAAACAGATCCGTTTTATTTAGGGTGCCAATAGTGCCCCCTGAGGTGCTGGATGTTTTTTGGAATTTTTGGGACTTAGTCTTTTTTTTCCCAAAAAACGCATGCAAAACCATATGGTGCCTATATGTACCGTGCGTTAACGCATGCCTTTCCCATAGGGCCCCATGTTAGAAAAGCATGCTTTTTTTTAACGCAAACAAAAACGCAGCTAGCAGCGTTTTTTGGGATGCTGCACAAAAACACGCACACACATGCGTAAACACATATGCGTTTTTGGACTTTGAAAAAAAACGGATTTAAGCCAAAAACAGATGGTATGTATGACCCTGGCCTAATACTGATCCTGGAAATTGTACACAGGCATACGGATATACACCTCCCGAAATTCAATATCTCCGGCACAATCAACCTTAAGGAAATGTTAAGCAAGATGGGAATGGTAGACGTCTTCTCTGACAACGCTGATCTATCTGGTATCACTGGAGAAGCCAACCTGAAGATTTCCAAGGTGAGATCCATCTATCTATCTATCTATCTATCTATCTATCTATCTATCTATCTATCTATCTATCCATCTATCTATCTACAAGAAAAATAGAAGTAGCGGGTATAGCTGGTTTAAATCAGAGTGCAAAGCGTCCCAGAGGCTCCTTCTAGCCCCTATAATACATACAGTTCAAAAAGGGGGTCACAGCACTTCTTTTCCAAAGCAAGGGTAGTTTATTCCAGCTCAGGCATACATGGCCACATGTATGCTTGAGCTGGAATAAACTACCCTTGCTTTGGAAAAGAAGTGCTGTGACCCCCTTTTTGAACTGTATCTATCTATCTATCTATCTATTTATTTATCTATCTATCCATATTTTATGTACCAAGGATAAGAAGCTTCTTTTTCTCCACCTCCACAGGCCATCCATAAAGCTGCGCTCAGTGTTGATGAGAAGGGGACAGAGGCGGCCGGCTCTACAGTGAGTGAAGCTGTCCCTAGATCATTTTCTGAAGTTATATTTAACCATCCATTTATATTTTCAATATATGATGACAAGACAAAAAGTTTTCTCTTTACCGGAAGAGTCGTCAACCCCCAGAAATGATTCTTAAAAAGAGTTTCGTTCAATAAAATGTTCTATTTCATCATTGTGTCTTATATTATAATGTTTCAATATTTTCCCTCTGGACACTTAGCTGCTATCTCCTGATGATCAGCCGCCATCTCCTGACTCTCAGCCGCCATCTCCTGACTCTCAGTCGCCATCTCCTGACTCTCAGCCGCCATCTCCTGACTCTCAGCCGCCATCTCCTGACTCTCAGCCGCCTTCTCCTGACCCTCAGCCGACATCTCCTGACTCTCAGCCGCCTTCTCCTGACTCTCAGCCGCCATCTCCTGATTCTCAGCCGCCATCTCCTGACTCTCAGCCGACATCTCCTGACGCTTAGCCGCCATCTCCTGACGCTCAGCCGCCATCTCCTGACTCTCAGCCGCCATCTCCTGACTCTCAGCCGCCATCTCCTGACTCTCAGCCACTTTCTCCTGACGCTCAGCCGCCATCTCCTGACGCTCAGCCGCCATCTCTTGACGCTCGGCCGCCATCTGCTGACGCTCAGCCGACATCTCCTGGCGCTCAGCCGACAACTCCTGGCGCTCAGCTGCCATTTCCTGACATTCAGCCGCCATCTCCTGACTCTCAGCCACCATCTCCTGACTCTCAGCCGCCATCTCCTGACTCTCAGCCACTTTCTCCTGACGCTCAGCCGCCATCTCCTGACGCTCAGCCGCCATCTCTTGACGCTCGGCCGCCATCTGCTGACGCTCAGCCGACATCTCCTGGCGCTCAGCCGACAACTCCTGGCGCTCAGCTGCCATTTCCTGACATTCAGCCGACATCTCCTGACGCTCAGCCGCCTCATCTCCTGACTCTCAGTCGCCATCTCCTGAGTCTCAGCCGCCATCTCCTGACGCTCAGCCGCCATCTCCTGACTCTCAGCCGCCATCTCCTGACTCTCAGCCGTCATCTCCTGACACTCAGCCGCCATCTCCTGACACTCAGCCCCCATCTCCTGACTCTTAGCCGCCATCTCCTGACGCTCAGCCGCCATCTCCTGACACTCAGCCACCATCTCCTGACTCTTAGCCACCATCTCCTGACTCTCAGCCGCCATCTCCTGACTCTCAGCTGCCATCTCCTGACTCTCAGCCGCCATCTCCTGACGCTCAGCCGCCATCTCCTGACGCTCAGCCACCATCTCCTGACTCTTAGCCACCATCTCCTGACTCTCAGCCGCCATCTCCTGATGCTCAGCCGCCATCTCCTGACTCTCAGCCGCCATCTCCTGATTCTCAGCCGCCATCTCCTGACGCTCAGCCGCCATCTCTGACTCTCAGTCGCCATCTCCTGACTCTCAGCCGCCATCTCCTGACGCTCAGCATCTCTTACATGGACAATGAGGAGGAAAGAGAAGATGATGGAGAACAGGAGGAGACTGACACCATGAAGATGTTTTTCTCCAGTCGTCCTCTAGGTCCGCACTGGTCCTGGGTTTCTATTTTTATCAGCTCCTACATCATCACATCACATATGACCCACAACAGCTGTATAAAGGGTCACTACAAGAGATGAGCGAACACCTCAGGGTTGGAATTCAGCTACATTCACTGAACACCTTGAACACCATTGAAGTCAATGGCAGGCAACATTAAACACATAGAAAACATCTTCAAAGGTGTCCAAAAGCTGCAAAACACAGACAGGCACACACAAATCACCTTACCTGTCTCCCCCTGCTTGCTTCTGGGTCCGCTCCCCCACTCATTTACTTCTGGTCCCGCCAATTAACATTTCTGGATATTCAGATCATCTTACCTGTCTCCCCGCTGCTTGCTTGCTTCCCATCCGCTGTCACGCACTTCCTCACACTCACTTCTGGTGCCGTCTACTAACCTTTCTGCATATTCACTTCACTGACCGGGCAACAGCCAATCACTGACATTCATGCACTGTGAGAGCGTCTATAATTGAACTTTTAGTATATATATATAATTATATATTGGTAGGCACCGGAGCTAGCTATAGAAAGACAGAGCTGAAATGCTGTACTTTGTGTTATGCAGGTGTAATGCCCCAGAGATTGCCTGTGTAATCGATCTCTACTTATAACACTTTCATTGATATTATAATTAATTTTGTAATTAATTTTTGTAATTTTGTAATGTACTTATGATTGTTAATAATTTTTTTGTAGAAATAGAAAAGTCCTTATTGAATAAAGAGGTGGTTGTGAGCGCTGAGCCCTACAAAAATGAATTAGAAAATTAATTAGAATATCAATGAAAGCATCTATAATTGGCTGTTGCAATTAGAATGCATTTTCACCATCTGGATGGTATCTGTGCTTGGTTGTCATACACATTAGAGTATGGCAACCAACTTGACATCATAGGGTGTAAAATAAATAAATTATGGCAAAAAAATCCAAAGGTTGTCACCGAAACGTTGTGCTGTGGTGGATGGAATAAACACATGATGATATGATTTCCATCTTGGGCGCTGTCCTTCTGTTATTTCTTGGACGTTGATGTAGCTGGGTGGATCTCCCTGGCTTAGGCTGTGCGTCCTGACGTAAGGTTCTCAAAGAGTTCCGTTTCCAGGTGGTGCTGTGGACAATTTCTACTTCCAACTGTATTTTTCAGTCTTAGTACAGATAAAGCAGACAGCTGCGAACTGTCACCCTCAGCTGCCTATTTTTACCTTGGCTGCCAAAAAAATACATAGGCTTTTGCCATATTTTTAATTACCAGCCAAGGGAAAACTAGGCAGCTGAGTCCTGGTATTCTCAGCGGGTTGAGGGTCCATTATTTTAAGGCCCCCCATGCTAAAGAATCGAAGCCACCCCTGAAAATTGTGCATTCATCGTAGCGCCATTCCCAGGCGCTTTAACTGGCGCATCCAGCCACCATGGTGGTGGGAAAAGAGAAAAGGGGAGAGAGCGCACATGAGAGGAACCTGGTGGTCTAGTGGGGGCTTAAAACCGGTGTGACAAGGTGCCGCTCACCTGATCATGTTGTGCAATCCCTGCACAACCTCGGTAATGCGTTTGGAATTAACGTAATGGCGAGGACCGTGCCACAGGCTTCTTCCTGGTCCTGGTCACGTGGGTATTGCGATCATGTGACTCCGCGTCACTGCTGACGTCACGGCAAGTCCTTAACTCACAGGGATGGTATCCACCAATTCCAGCAGCTACAGCCACAAACCCAAGAGGGATTTGTAGCAGTGAGAGATGATTGTGGTCAGTTTGCAGGAGCGCTCAGAGTGGGACTACAATCTTCTCTCACCATGGTGGTGGGAACATGCTGGGTAATAAGGCGTTAATACCAGCTTTGTATTAACAGCTGACATTAAGCCCAAAATTCTTATGGCCACTTTACACGTCCCAACATCGTTTCAATATTGTATCCAACGGCAAGTGAGCGCGCGTTTTTTTGGCTGAAATCTAAGATCGCATAGGAGCTGTCACACAGGGCGATATCGGCAGGCAACACAACTGCGATGTATACGCCCCCTTGTACCAGAGACCCAGGAATGATCATTTAACATGGGAGTGAATAGGAGAAGTTGTGCTCCAAGTCGGTGTTGGGCTGTCACACAGCACGATCCTGCCAGGTCGTCCATCCAATATCAGGCAGTTGGAGAGCCTGCTCATTTCTTCCCCGATATCGTTTTGGCATCGTTCTTGTGTCGCATTGCACATTTACACCACACAACGCACGAACGATATTGGCGCCAACGCACAAACCACATGACTTTTTGTCGAAGTTGGACGACAATATCGGGACGTGTAAAGTGGCCATTAGTGTCAGGCCAAGATAGACCCAGCCATTAAGAATTTCAAGTAAATAAGACACCACACATAGATTTCTTTTTTAAATTAAAAATAAAAACACAGAGATATTTAGGGACATCCTGCCAGGTTGGGTCAGTTACTGGATCATCCACCACGTCGTCTTCCTCTTCCGCACCCTGGTCCTCCTCCTGACTATCTGGCAATTGTGTCTCATCATCGTCCACCTCTTGTTGCGACACGTTCCCACCGTTGCTTTCATGAGAGCTTGGCTGCTCAAATATTTGGGCATCGGTACATACGATCTCCTCATGACCCACTTCAACTGGAGCTGGCGAGAGGCCAGAATCTACGAATGGATAAGTGAACAGCTCTTCAGAGTGTCCAAGTGTGGGATCAGTTATGGCCGGGGCCGGGCACTCGGCATGGTGGGAGGAAGGGGTATCAAGGTGTGGAATGTGCGGTCCAGTCTCACGGCTACTGACACTTTACCGTGTGGAAGACAGGGTATTAGTGGTGGTGCCAAACTGACTGGAAGTATTATCCGCTATCCAACTAACAACCTGTTGACACTGGTCTTGGTTTAATAGTGGAGTACTGCTGCGGTCCCCTACAAATTGGGACAGGAAGGTCAAACGAGATAATGTTGGCGTTTGTCGTGGCGCAATTCGAGCTTGCACATGGCCTCAGCCTCTGCATGCACCACCATCACGTCCAGTTCCTTGTCCTTTACCACTGGCTTTGCGCATTTTCAATGGTGTGCTGCCTGTATACAGCTAAATGAAGGTGTCCAAAAGATGGTTTTTAGCTGGACACTGAGATGACAGATTAGAGATTAAATTACAGCAGGTATACCGGTCAGTCACAAACGCTGAGATGGGTATACTGAGTGTTTTGGCGTATACAAATTGGAGCTACAACCCCCTCCTGCCTCAAAAAATGGTAAATGAAGGCGGACAGGCTGACTCTGATCAAGATGAACAAGGGTTGGATTGGGCCTGACTTCACCACACCACCACCAAATTATAGCGTAATTTAATTTTGTGACAGTAAATTGCCATGCACCTCCACACACCCACACATGGGTACAGACTTCATGTGTTTGGTTACTTGCTGTACTGCTCCTCCCTCTCCTCATCCGCCACCATCATATGATCAGTGCGACCGTGGTTCATGATGCTACGAAAACATAATTTTTTTTACGTCATATTTATGATGATGATGACCCTAACCGTTCAAAAGTTAGGCATTAGTTTCATGTATACCCCCCAGGGGTAAATGTTTTAGTCCATGCTTACAGAATGGGCATTACAAGTACAGTAGACCCGCTCCTTTGTAACGGGAACAATATTTAGAGGCTCTCCTCCATGTTTCTTTCCAGGGGCATTGAAGTGCCTCACAATTTTTGGCAGCCCTGTCTAGGGCAGTACTACAAATGACCCACTTCCTTAAAGTGGGCACATTATTTAAAGAGGCCCTCATGCACGTCTCTATCCAGGGGCATTGTGGTGCCTCCCAACTTTTGGCAGCCCTGCCTAGGGCAATACTACAAAAGACCCACTTCCTTAAAATGGGCCCATTATTTAAAGAGGCTTTCATGTACGTCTCTTCCCAGGGGCATTGTGGTGCCTCCCAATGTTTAGCAGCCCTGCCTAGGGCAATACTACAAAAGACCCACTTCCTTAAAATGGGCACATTATTTAAAGAAGCCTTCATGTACATCTCTTCCCAGGGGCATGGGAGTGCCACACAATTTTTGGATGCCCTACCTAGGGCAATACTACAAAAGACCCACTTCCTTACAATGGGCACATTATTTAAAGAGGCCCTCATGCACGTCTCTATCCAGAGGCATCAGAGTGCCACACAATTTTTGGCTTCCCTGCCAAGGGCAATACTACAAAAGACCCACTTCCTTATAATGGGCACAATATTTAAAGAGGCCCTCATGCATGCCTCCATCCAGGAGCATCAGAGTGCCTCCCAACTTTTGGCAGCCCTGCTTAGGCCAATCCTACAAAAGACCCACCTCATTATAATGGGCACATTATTTAAAGAGGCCTTCATTTATGTCTCTTCCCATGGGCATGGGAGGCCACACAATTTAAAAAAAAAAATCTTTCATATAATCCAAAAAACTAACATACACCAACTCTGTCTCACAAGTGGGTCTGAGCCTTAACGTTTTTTTCCATGAAAATCCATTTTGGTTTCATTTTGTAACGTTTTCTTGACAGTCCGTAAAAGTGGCGTAATAGTCTGATAACATTGTTCACAGCAGTGACCTTGGGGTGTGAAATGCTGCCAGGGGTCTTCCCCATGCTGTTCCCATGTCATTTCAGCACTGTTCTGATACTTTTGTGACATTTGTAGGGTTTTTCCATGCTGCCGGGGGTCATGCCAGAAAAATACTCGGGTCTCCCATAGGATAACATTGGGCTCAGTGCTCGGGCCGAGTACACGAGTATCTTGGGACGCTTGGCCCGAGCTTCCAGCACCCGAGCATTTTAGTACTCACTCATCTCTAGTAGTTATATTCTTGTAAATAGGGGCAGTATTATAGCAGTTATATTCTTGTACATAGGAGCAGTATTATAGTAGTTATATTCTTGTATATAGGAGCAGTATTATAGTAGTTATATTCTTGTATATAGGAGCAGTATTATAGTAGTTATATTCTTGTACATAGAAGCAGTATTATAGTAGTTATATTCTTGTATATAGGGGGCAGTATTATAGTAGTGATATTTTTGTACATAGAAGCAGTATTATAGTAGTTATATTCTTGTATATAGGAGCAGTATTATAGTAGTTATATTCTTGTATATTGGAGCAGTATTATAGTAGTTATATTCTTGTATATAGGAGCAGTATTATAGTAGTTATATTCTTGTATATAGGAGCAATATTATAGTAGTTATATTCTTGTACATAGGAGCAGTATTATAGTAGTTATATTCTTGTATATAGGAGCAGTATTATAGTAGTTATATTCTTGTATATAGGAGCAGTATTATAGTAGTTATATTCTTGTATATAGGAGCAGTATTATAGTAGTTATATTCTTGTATATAGGAGCAGTATTATAGTAGTTATATTCTTGTATATAGAGGCAGTATTATAGTAGTTATATTCTTTTATATAGGAGCAGTATTATAGTAGTTATATTCTTGTATATAGGAGCAGTATTATAGTCGTTACTAGATGTCGGCCCGATTCTAAAGAATCGGGTAGTCTAGAATCCATATATAGTTTATTTACTAATAGTTACGGGAGTGCGGTGAAATGAATTGTGTGTATACAGGTGGCTCAGTGGGTAGCACAGTATACAGTGGCTCAGTGGTTAGCAGTGAGTGCGGTGGCTGAGTTGTTAGCAGT